>JAFVLL020028187.1:0-12500 GCA_021397915.2 Tor tambroides
ATGGGGGTGCATAAGTGCATGCGGTATGGGCAGCTTGCATGTTTTGGAAGGCACTATGAATGCTGAAAGGTATATAAAGGTTTTAGAGCAACATACGCTCCCCAGATGACGTCTATTTCAGGGAAGGCCTTGTGTATTTCAGCAGGACAATGCAAAACCACATACTGCAGCTATTACAACAGCATGGCTTCATAGAAGAAGAGTCCCAAAACGTCTTCAAACTGTTTTGAAAAGAAGAGGAGATGCTACACCATGGTAAACATGCCCCCGTCCCAACTATTTTGAGACCTGTGACAGGCATCAAATTTGAAATGAGCTCATTTTGTGCATAAAATTGTAAAATTTCTCAGTTTAAACATTTGTTATGTTATCTATGTTCTATTGTGAATAAAATATTGGCACATGTGATTTGAAAGTCTTTTGGTTTTCATTTTATTCAAATTTAAAAAACGTACCAAACATTTCTGGAATTCAGATTTTATACTGCTGAATGTACTGGCAATGATAAAGTAAAATATTGCTATTAAAACTTACGTCATGTAAAACATATTAACGCTAAATGTAACATCAAATACACAATGCAGTTCAAATAAACATACTTCGCATGTGCTTTAGTAGCCTATGTTATTCAGCACATCAAAACAAGTGTACTTCTTTAACTCACAACAAAAGAATATTAAAAATAATTTTAAAATGTAAAACTTTTAATTTGCCGTTATTATTAAAGTGCATTTTTTCAAAATGTATTTGTTCAAAAAGTGTGTTAAGAAACAGTCATGAAAGTGTCTCTTTTTCAGTACTTATAAGTATTTCATTAATATTATATTAGCAGTTTTGAAAAATATACTTTTAAAATTATAAGTGCACTTCATTAAAAGTTCAAAGATATGCTTGTATCTTTACACCCATAAGGTTATTAGCTCAGAAAGTTAGCTTACAAATGTTAGCATACCTTGTACAGTCTGGAAGTACGATTTCAGTGGTGACTGATGATCTTTCTGATGAGTCCTGTGCTCTGTTGATAATATTAACAAAGCATTACTGAGACTTTTGATTAACAATCAAAGAAATGAAACAATCTCGCAAGGCAATGATCATTTGCATGCATTTGTATGGTATGTAACACTTCCATTAAGCCATGTTTATATCTTATGTAACTGGATCTCGCGGTGAACATGGCCTGGTTCAGAGGAGGTGGCCTTCTGCTAATGAGCTCTTCTCTGCTTTCTTATGGAACAGGTTTAGTCGTTACAGAGGAGTGCTCCCCACATTCACTCACCTCCGTTGGCCAGCATGCTCTCCAGGAGTTTTCCACTGAACTCTTCCATCACCTCACCCAAACACTGAGAGGTCTGTCGCATCACACTGTGTTAAAGTGGTACAAGAGAATGCAGAAGAGTGAAATGTTGGTTAAGGGTCTTGAACAGTAGTTAATGTACAATTTATTATGAATGAACTAACACTTTTTATAGCATTTATTTATATCTTTAATTCATAAAATAATGCACTTCAGATCGTCAAAGTATATTTAGAAACAGAACTTGAAGATATATAATAATGAAATAAAAGGCTACTTAAGTGTACTTAAGGAGAGTACACTTGTTTCTTGACATAAGTATACTTTTTTATAAGTATGATAATGTCAAGTTTACGTTAAAGTTGTTGTGCTTTGAAAACACACACTTATGAAAAATACACTTATTTTGATGTGTTGAGTAACATACTTAAGCACATGTAAAGCACTTGATTATCATTTTAACTGCATTATTCAATATTACATTTACATGAAGAGTTTTTCTTCTAAAGTGAGCATTTTTCTCAGGCTCCTATGTTTATGTTCAGTTATTTCACTTTAATTGCATGAAAAGAACCTATTCATTGCCATTAAAGTGAAATTAGAGAACCTATTAAATATATAAATATTAAATATATAAATATATAACAAATACAATAACTAGACTCCACTCTCTAAACTTAACAAGATAATGAGGTCATGAAACAATACCGTTTGAAACCTTTAGCGTTGAATATTCAGCAATCTTGGAGCTGCAAAATATCTCTCAGCCAGGATAATGATAATTACGCATTAAAACCACGCTAGTATTCACACTTAGAGCTATGACCCCAAAGGTCACCCCAGCACCTGAACCCAGTGTAACCTTGTCTGGAAGTCATATGAATGGATATCGTAGACTGAAAGAGAGAAAGGAGTAAAGGAGAGGGCAGTTTCCACAACACATAAACATTGCAGCTGAGACAGGAAGATTCATGTCAGCTGGCACCTGAAACTGGACTCGACTGGATTAAGTGTCTCGCTGATAATTGTATTACAACAGCTCGAGAAATTTCCCACAAACACATGGAGGTAAACGTGCTATAGAACACATCAGTCTGATCTATAGTCCTTACTGCTAATACAGGAATATATTAATGTAACAAAGGACCCATAAACCCCACACACCAACAGAAGATCTAATAGATTCTTAATCCTATAAAGTCTACTGTATCATATTTGATAAGAAAATTTCTAAGGCCTCCAAATGATCAACATGATCAAAACTAAAATTGTTGAAAATTCTGTTGTGCACAATCTACTACATGCCTTCTGTCGTCTGATTGATAGTTTAGATGTTTTTAGCAATAAAAGATATTTTATCTAAAAGCTCAGTTTGTGCTTCACATGTCTTTTTGGTGTCAAATCTTGACTGACTTTATAAAGTAAATGTCAGAATAACTTTGATATTGTCATATATTTTAATTGGACTGAAACTTTTGGCAACTTTATTTGATTTTATCTTTTTTTCATGTTCAAATGTGAGTCTCAAATATGATCATCAGGCTTTTGAAGAACATTTGTTCATCTCTCAGTCGTCATTGTATTGAATTGCATTATGTTTGTATCATAAAACTAAACATCTAAATATCTTACTAAGGCATATTATTGGAGATGTAGAGTGACGACTGATATTTATATAATTTTATGCAAGTATCTACTATACTGTTATAAAGATCTCATTGATTTAAGTTACAAGAGACCAGAGTTTAATCTTACTTGTTGGTCATATAAATATCAGCATCTGCAAAATTTTGTATGTTTGCTTTGGGCCATGAATAAATTGAGATGTTTTTTTTTTCCTCTCCATATTCTCACTACGTCATACTATGAGCCATAATGTTTTAAAAGAAAAAAAAAATCCTGATTTATCAAATATGTAACCCAGTGTCATGGTGCACACACGAGGAGGATACAGGAACACGCAGACAAGGATTAAACTCAAATAATAGTCTTTAATCCAAACAAGACAAGGCAGACTCAGACAGGAACACCGGGGAGTAACGAGTAGACCAGACAACACAAAACAGAACGGGCAGGAACTAAAGTACACAGGTTAATGAGACACAGCTGAACAGACTTAACTAATAATCACATGAAACAAGGACAGGAAACAAACCAAATAAGGACACAAGAGGCAGGAACACATGACACACACGACAGAGGACTGACACCCAGTCTTAAGTGTCAATTTTTCAAAATTGAGATTTATACATCATCTGAAAGCTGAATAAATAAATAAGCTTTTCCATTGATGTATGGTTTGTATAGGATAGGACAATATTTGGCCGAGATACAACTATTTGAAAATCTGAGGGTGCAAAAAAAATCAAAATATTGAGAAAATCACTTTTAAAGTTGTCCAAATGAAGTTCTTAGCAATGCATATTACTAATCAAAAATGAAGTTTTGATATATTTACGGTAAGAAATTTACAAAATGTCTTCATGGAACATGATCTTTACTTAATATCGGCTTTATAATTTTATTATTTTTTATATAACTTTATAATATCCTAATGATTTTTGGCATAAAAGAAAAATCAATAATTTTGATCCATGCAATGTATTTTTGGCTATTGCTACAAATATACCCCAACGACTTAAGACTGCTTTTGTGCTCCAGGGTCACATAGTTTTTCTGACTATTATTTTATATACACTTTTTTATATGCACTTTACAGGGTTAAATGGCATTAGGTGATTGCAAACACATCCACTAAAAATATTCCATTATTAGAATCATACCCTAAAAACAACTTTAAATAACTGGTTGCTAGTTGTACACTAGAAACATATACTAAAGAACAAAGGTGGGCCTATTATTACTGGAATGTATTATAATATAAAAAGCAGTTCAGTAACGAACACATTATGTTTTTAATTATATATTTAGATACACATAAATGTAATTTTTCAAGCAATAGTGCTTACCCCTCTGTATAGGAGTCCAGTCTGGACAGGTCATCGGAGACCCCCAGCAGCACATCCAGCGTTCCTACCTTCAGAAACATCACAACAAACCGTTACACAGAGGAATCAAACATAACAAAATCTACCTCTCACGTGCTGAGGTTTTAGTTTAGAATCCTGAGGACCCATTATACTACATGCCTCCCAAAAATATAAATGACTTCAACCTTTGAGAGATCAAATATTTAGCCAATATAAGGTTTTTCCATCAAAACCTCTAAATCATAGCAGGAATTTCTGAAACCACTTTTTGAGAAGTTGCACCTGGTGGAGACATTTGACTGAAGGAGGTAATCTAACACCTGTTTTGATGCACAGACAGACACACAGTTAAGCTCTTTTTGAATCCATTATGGAACAAATTGGTCACTAACTAGAGTCTAGTTGCCAAGACAGGGCAATTCAAAACCAGTCACATGGTTGGTAAATGGAACTCATGCTATCTGTTATCATTCTATACAAACTTAAACTTCTGTTAATTAAAGTTAAAGGTGAAAAGTGTATTTTTTAATATAAACTTCTTTCTCCTTTCTCAAGAGTGTAACACTGTGGCTCTCATTGTTTGAGTGGCCCAAATGTGAAATTCTGGCTAAACCACTGGCATGGGTTTGAGGAAAGACTGTCTATTTAATCCAAACAATAGCAGACACTGTTGTGCAGTATAGTTTCCCAAGTCTTTGGGAGACCTGCTTGGAAATAATCAATGTTATATTCCGTTTTGTGCCCATTTTCTCATTACATCAAGAGTTCACCCAAAAATGGACATTCTGTTATTATTTACTCACCTTCATGTCGTTCTGAAACTGTATGATTAACTTCTTCTGTCAAACATAAAGGAAGATATTTTGAGAATTATCTTGTAAGCCAGTGGGCACTGTAAATGTGTATAAACAAATTAACTGACACCTTTTTCAGAACCTAGGTCTCGCTTTTATTCACCATACATTTTACTTCCTATTTTTCCGTGTTCACCCATAATTCCCCCAGACCTCGTACGTCATCTCTTGTGGACAACCACAGGGAAAAATAACAAGTAACCATTAATATAATCTACATCCCCCTTCTTAATGAGGGGTATATCTGGATATTTAACATGAATATAAAATTGAAATTGAATTAACAAAAGAAAAGATTTTAACAGCTATAACATGGTTTACCCTTAGCTTTACCTGCTAAATAAGTGACAGTGAACAGTGAAACTGGCAAACATTGTGCAACCTGACACAGTGTATAAACTGACATGCATACCAAAACAGAATGCAACATTGTTCCCACAATACTGTTTTTTTGTTGTTGTTTTTTTTTTTTCACACAGCCACAAGGAACAGGACTGCTGCAATAAAAGTGGTATGAACAGTCTGAGCTTATTTAGTGTAGTCTTTGTATAGAGAGTTGGGCTTTGATATTCTCCCTGAGCGGGTGACCACCACAGATGGTTCCTGCACCTGTTCTTTTTGCGGCTGGTCAACATTAGCCTGGGGTTCTGGCAGAGGTTCACTATTGGTATTAAGTGGGACCTCTGTTGTTGTAGGCGGGGTGTATTGTTCAGGTGTATGCAGGAGGTGGCGCCTGTTTCTCACATATGTGGCACCTCCGGCCTGGACCTGGTAGCTGTTTGGCTGTGGTGCTCTTCCTATTACCGTGGCCAATCTGTCATATCCCCTGTCCGTCTGTATTCTCACTGTCTGCCCTGCTTGCAATGAGGCCAATGGTCTAGCTGACCTATCATAATGTGTCTTTCCTCTCTGTCTGGTCCGTGTTAGAGCTGCCTGGACCTGTGTTTCTACCTTTGGCACATACATGGCTTTGGCCATGGGAATAAGGGTCTTGGTGCGCCGAGAAAGCAGGCGCTGGGCTGGTGAGGGCAGCCCATCTCTTGGTACGTTACGTAGACTGAGCAGTGCCGCATATACATCTGTTCCATCACGTGCGCATTTTTCTAACAGGTGTTTGGCTGAGCGTACAGCCCTCTCAGCTAGCCCATTTGATTGAGGGTAATGGGGGCTGCTGGTGACATGGAAGAAGTCCCATATGCGGGCAAATTCTTGGAACTCCCTGCTTGTGAAATATGCTGCGTTGTCAGTCATTAGCTGCTGAGGAGCTCCATGGGTGGCAAAGTGGCGCTTTAGCCTGGTTATAATGGTCGCACTGGTCATGTTTGGGAGCTGGTCTATTTCAAACCAGCCAGAGTACGAGTCTACGAGCACCAGGTGTTCTTTCCCCCCCACTCAAAAACATCGGCTGCTGTAAGGGCCCATGGCAAGTCTGGTATATCATGCAGCTGAAGAGGCTCCTTTGTTTGGTGTGGTCTGAGGGCATTACAAGGAGCGCACGTGGAGATTTCATGTTCGATGTCCTGGTAGATGCTGGGCCAAAACATGGTTTCTCTGGCCCTGCGTTTTGTTGCTTCCAGGCCCGGGTGACCTTGATGCAGCTGTCTAATATAATAGTGTTGCAGTGAGTGGGGAATGACGAAACGCTGACCACGGAACAGTAGGCCATTATCAACTGTGAGTTCATCTCTTATGGCATAGAATTGCCTGAGGTCATGTGGCAGCTTCTTTGATGAGTCAGGCCAGCCCACGGCAACGACCTCATATAAGCGCCTGCATAAATGATCTGCCTGTGTTTCCTGTCTTAGTTCCTCAATTCTCCTTGAGGAGAGGACTTCCACTGTCATCACATCATAGTCCTCACTAGTTTCGTCCCAGTCAGTGGAGGGCAGGTGTGCACGTGAGAGCGCGTCTGCTAGGTATAGCTCTTTGCCTCTCTTGTAAATGACATTGAGGTTATAGCGCTGCAGCTTTAGCATCATCCGTTGAAGGCGTGCAGAGGCTGAGTGCAGTGGTTTCTTTAGGATCGTGATGAGGGGCTGATGATCAGTTTCGACGGTTACTGGACGGCCATATATGTAGTCGTGGAATTTCTGACAAGCATAGACAAGGGCCAGCAGCTCCTTCTCTATCTGAGCATAGCGTGACTCAGTCTCTGTGAGTGCTCTTGAGGCAAACGCCACCGGTTTGTTGTTCTGGAGACAGACAGCACCCAGGCCGTGCTGAGAGGCATCTGCAGATAACACCACTGGCTGGTGCACATCAAAGTACTGGAGTACAGGAGGACTTGTGAGGAGTTCTTTAAGTCTGGTGAACGCTGCCATGTGGTGCTCCTGCCAGCTCCATTCCACGTCCTGAAGCAGGAGTTGACGGAGGGGTGCTGTGTTTTCACTATAGCCCGGGATGAATTTTGACAAATAGTTTGTCATACCCAAGAACCTTTGAACATCATGCTTGTCCGCTGGAGTTGGCATAGATCGGACTGCATCTGTCTTTGTAGGGTCAGGCTTTATGCCCTGGTCAGTTAGAAGGTGACCCACATACGACACCTCAGACACCCGGAAACGGCATTTGTCAGGATTCAGCTTAAGATTTACGGCGCGTATTCTGTCCATGACCTGCCGGAGGCGCAGATCATGCTCTTCTCTTGTGCTGCCCCAAACGAGGATGTCATCAACAACAATTGCACATGGCTGTCCTTCAAAGAGCTGCTCCATACACCTTTGGAAGACTTCACTGCCCGTGGATATTCCATAGGGCATTCGGAGGAAGGCATATCGGCCTACTGGGGTCATAAAGGTGGTCAGCTTTGAGGATTCCTCACTGAGTGGCACCTGCCAGAATCCACACTTTGCATCAAGGATGCTGAACACCTTGGCTCCTGGCATGTCAGCGATCACCTGTTCTACTGTTTTCATGGGGTGATGTGGTCTGAGGAGGGCTTTGTTGAGGTGTACAGGGTCAATACACAGTCTTACGGCACCATCTTTTTTACATGCAGCCACCATAGACGACACCCACTCAGTGGGCTCCTGAACTGGCTTAATGACTCCTAGTTTAGTCATTCTGTCGAGTTCTTTGATTATTTTATCTTTCATTGCCAATGGCGGTCGTCTGGGAGCGCATATTGTAGGGTGCACAGAGGGTTCCAGGCGCATGTGATACACTACAGGCAGTTTGCCTATAGTGCTGCAGTCAAAAAGATCTTTGTACTCTGTGAGCTCAGGGGCCCCCTGTTGGAGAGCGTGCACATTCGGGCCAAGATGTACAAAGCCTAGTTTGACGCTGTCTCTGAGGCCCAATAGAGGTTTTACATCACTGTCAACAACATGGAACTGTAGTGTCCCGCATGTGAAGTTTACATCAGTAACACCTAAAGTCCTTATGATCTGACCACCATAAGCCACGAGGTTGACTACATGGCTGTGGTCGACATGAGCGTCTGGGTCGATGTGCTGGAGAATGCTTCTGGACAGTACATTGCACCGGGCTCCAGTGTCAATCTTCACTTTAAGTTGCTGCCCTGTGTTGGAAGTGGACAGGATGGTAAATATCTCTCCTCTATCAGCTGGCACCTCTACACTTTCACAGTAGAATAGATCTGCTGGTTCATATGCAATCTGTGCATCAAGTTCACTTATTCTATGTGTCTGTCCTCCTCTGCGTATGGTGTGGGGTGCTCTGCTTGACTGAGATGGACCTTGTCCTGGTCTGTTGTAGGTGCGTGTTTTGCTTGATCTGCAACATTTAGAGAAGTGGTTCCATTTTCCACACGCGTTGCAGCGCTTGTTGAAGGCTGGGCAGCTGCTGCGGTCAGATGAATGCTGGCCGCCACAGTTAGCTTTCCTTCTTTAGTTCTTTGATGACTGCTTCTTTTTTTATTTCTTTGTTTCCTTTTTCAGACTGCTCATGTAGCATGCATATTTCGATAGCTGAGTTTAGAGTTAGATTTTTTTCTTTCAGCAGCTGTGTGCGGATATTGTCATTGTGAATGCCACATACTAATCGATCTCTTATCAACTCGTCGTGCAGGGTGCCAAATTCGCATTTTCTGGCAAGTGTTTTTAACGTGGCAACGTACGACTGGATCGTTTCATGTGGCTTCTGGTTCATTGTATTGAATGCATGTCTGTCCATAATTACATTCTTTACAGGCAGGCAAATTTCCTCAAATTTCTTGACCAGTTCCTCTGAATCCTCCGGATCTTCCCCCTCCTCGAAAGTGAAAGTGTCATATTTATCTTGAGCATCAGGACCAGCGAGGTTGAGAAACGTGTACGCTTGCACTTTTTTTGTTGCTGCTGAAAGACCGGCGTTGCGGTATATGTGCCATTCGCGCTTAAACTTCGTCCAGTTGTCCGCAATATTTTCGTCAAAGACAAGGGGGTCAATCTTACGAAGTCCTTGTGCCATCGTTACTACAGGCTAACTTCTGACACCATGTAAATGTGTATAAACAAATTAACTGACACCTTTTTCCGTTCTTCGTACGTCGCTTATTACATCCGAGATCAAATGACACATCCAAGATGATATCATCGCACTAGTCAGGATCTGGCTAATTCGGTTCTTCGAACGCACCTGTTGTTGAGGATTAGTATGGCTGGACTGAGTTATCTGAGATAATTGCGCTTTCATGGGTTGGTTTAAAAGGGCAGATGTATCGTGTATACTATGTGTATACTCGAAACCACGATCAGCAATGCAGTGATTGGCTGGCGGCAAGACAGGAACGTAATGACATCATGTCATTAAAAAAAGACACCGGACGAAAAACTTGACAAATTTCTGGACTTTTATAAGGAAACAGCCAAGCGAACAAAACTACATAAATGTTATAATAGATAAATGAAATGTGCGCTGTTTTTAATGTATTTGTAATTTTTTTTTACATGATTCCCAATATTTATATTCATGACTTCTAGTATTTGTACAGGCTTTACATTTTTATTTCAGTGTTGTAATTAGCAATTCATTTAATTTTATCTTTGAAGCAGATTTGTTACGTGACATCATTAATTAAAGTTTCTTAGAGATCATGTTATCTGCATCTCCTGCGCTCCATCAAGCCACTCCCATAATATCTGTCATCACTCAAATTAATATAACGACTCAGATGAACTGTATAGCATGTGTGCAAGACTCCAATACGATTATAAAGTAATTATCACTAATAAATCTTTCAATGAGTAAAACTGGCTTTATTACAACATTATTATATTATTTTTAAATTAATTTTTAAATTATTATTATTTAAAATTATTGTCCCTGGACCAGTAGGTTACTCTTGTAATAAAGTAGCGGTGGCTGGGACATATTTTAAGTATCAATTCTGCTTAAAAAGATGCAATCTAATCCTGTTTACATGAAATAAACCTGCTCCCGAGCGGGTTTAAATTTACGGACCTGTTGCTATGACAGCAAGTCTAGGATGAGCTTGGAAGAACCAAATGATCCAAGATCAAGCAAAATCGGCAACAATCAAATCCAGCTAACTGAGTTAGCCACGTACGAAGAACGGACCCTAGGTCTCGCTTTTATTCACCGTACATTTTACTTCCTATTTTTCCGTGTTCACCCATAATTCCCCCAGACCTCGTACGTCATCTCTTGTGGACAACCACAGGGAAAGATAACAAGTAACCATTAATATAATCTACAGGCACCAAAACTGTTTGGTTACCGACATTCTCCAAAAAAATCTTCTGTTGTGTTCAACAGGTTTGAATTGACATGAAGTTGAGTAAATGATGACAGATCTTTTGAGTGAACTTTTTGGGTGAAATAATAATTTAATCCAGCAGAATCTAGACCTACTGCATCTGCATGTAGCAAAACTGCTTTCTTCAGACAAATAGGGTCTGTGCCATGAGGCTATATTTGCTTGGGTGGCACCCTATGGCTTTTGGGGGAAGTCCACTTGAAATGAATAGTTTGTAAAGTAGCCCTCCACCTTCTTGGTAACCAATGACCATCAACTGTTTGGTTACCAACATTTTTCAAAATATCTTCATTTGTGTTCAACAGAAGAAAGAAACAGGTAAATGACTTTTAGTTTTGTGTATTGTTTCCTCATTTGTAAGTCACTTTGGATAAAAGTGTCTGCTAAATGTAAATGTGATGTAAATGTGTAGAATATCCCTTTAAGACTGGAATTTTGCATTGACCTTCTTACATGTATCCAAGAATTAAAATCATTTCAATTTCATAATTTCAACATAACTCATTTACATTTGTATTTCCATGACATACCGGAAGTGACATTATTTTGACCTTATAATTTACTCTGGAAGTGCAAGTCTAAATATTGTAATTACGCATTTTGAGCACATGAATTACAGAACGAAGTCGTATTTATGAATTAAAAAAACTAATTTCTAAATGAGTTGCCAAGTTGTGACATTTGAAGGAGCGCATCACATTGAAATATGGTGAAAATACTGGTCTATAGCATAGAGAACATATGATATACCTATAATCTATATGGAGAGATAATGAGTTAATCACCCAACTATTGCTTATAATAAAGAACCATGTTACCAACCATGCATGAATAAGAGATAGAAATTAATAATTTTCCTCATTTTGAATTCTTATGTAGTTATTGGTGATTACTGTTCACAATATAATTATTTTGCTTTGTTTAGGCTACTTCTGCATTATGTTTCAGGCTTTTGTAATTCAGGGAAATGTAATTTCCCAGGTGCACTTGAAGGCAGCAGAAGTATAATCTCATTTTATTTTTTACATTTTTTAACAAATCATAGCATTGACTGCATTTATCAAGCTTAACACTGTTTTCAAAGTGTCTGTGATGATATAATGAATGATATAAAGAAATAAAACAGCTATGTTAATGTGTGATTTGAGCATTGGCACCTCTACTGACTCTTGATTGAAAAAGTAGAAAAAACTTTTTGTTAAGAACTTCAAACTCTGTTTTGTACTGTATTCATGGAAAGTGTCTAAGAATAAACCTTTTTCTATTATTGTTTACTGTCCATTGATTATTGACCTTAAGCAACAGTTTTCAACTATAAGCCTTGAACTGGCCTATAGCAAAGCACCGGAGATCCTCCAGAGAGCACAGCAGTCTCAGAAGAAGAGTGTTTCCTTACCTTCAGCTCTGGGACGTGGAATCTGGAGCTCGTGGCCAGACCTGTTTTGGCTGAGACCCGTTTGAGTTTCTCTAAAGACTGACAGCTGACTTTATCCAGAGGAACCGAAATCAACCAGAACTCCATCATGGTCGCTCTTCTCACCTGTGACAGCAGTCTGTGACTTAGAATGAGTCAAATTATGAATTCTAGTGGTTGGCCAGTTGCTGACTGTATCGCTGGTTTGCTGACTACAGTGTCTGAG
>JAFVLL020028187.1:17500-21141 GCA_021397915.2 Tor tambroides
TTTACACTTTAAACAATCAGCAAAAGGTTTGCTCTATGAACACAATAACGAGCATTTTCAAAAACTGGGTACAATGAGGTGACATTATTTTACTCACCCTTCGACCATCGATCATTATAAGGACATTTTTAAAAATTACTTTCAGCATACCATGAAGAACTCCTAAAGATCCTCCTCCTATCCACTGCAATATTACGGACGTGTTAAATATCATTATAGTAATATATGTCGTCTATATTTCGTAACAATTAAATTTTTCGGCATCCGTGTGGAAACAAACCTGGACAGAGATGTGAGGATCTGGGGAGAAAAATGAAAGATTCTTAGTGCATTCCAGGGAATTATTCATGGTTTATAATCGTAAGTTAAATTGGGAGAACAGACCACAAATGCACAGTATATATGTGGTCTTTTTTAATTTACTTACAGCGGAATACGAAACATGAAAATAATCAGGAGGAAAATAATATATTGTTGTTATATCACGTAACATTAATGTTATTCTCCTGACTTCTGAAAATGAAAATGAATGAAAATGTACAGCGGTCTTCTGATTTGAAATGATTTGTTGCAGTCTTTTTGAATGGAACTTCCCCAAACCTGAAGTGCCTCCCATAATTTAAAACGCAGTAGGAAAAAGGTGGATAGCTATATTTATTGTATTTGTGCGAGTCTTAAGTCTTAACTTAAAAAAACTCAGTCAGCAGAGACCCTGTCAACATGAGGTTTGAGAGTTGTTGTGTTGTGATGTGACTAGAAAAGCAAATAAAACGGGATTTGTATGACTTTGTCTTTGTGTCTTATAGCTGGTATTTCTGCATATAGACCGCTATGTGGAATTCCACTCTCAGCACGGCCGTTACTACAAGACCCGCATCCCGAAGTTTGGCCGAGATTTTTCCTACCACTACCCTTCCTGTGATCTCTACTTTGTGGGTGCCAGGTAAGACGCCACACTGAAAATCACCTGTTATCGAAGTCTACTCACACCAAGAGCAAATATTTACTTCCTACTTTTATCATTTCATCTACCATTGTCATTTCAAGGAAATGCTGTTCTTTCGATCTTTCAATTCATCACAGAATGCTTAAAATGTATCACAGTTTCCACAAAAATGTTGTTTTCAGTATTGATAATAATCAGAATTTTTTAAGCAGCAAATCAGCATGTTTGAAGACTTTCTAAAGGAACATGTGACACTGAAGTAATGATGCTGAAAATTCAGCTTTGATCACAGGAATAAATTGCATTTTAAAATATATTCACATAGAAAACAGTTATTTTAAACCGTAAACCGTTTTTACTGTACTTTTAATCTAATAAATGCACCCTTGGTGAGTATTAAAAAACTCACTGACCCCAGACTTTTGAACAGTTGTGTAATATATTTTATATCCATTTATTTACGTAGCTTTGTAATAAGCTTATGATGTTATTGGTAAATGAATGCACTGAAGCGAGTGAAATATTTATTAGCAGATGACTTGCATCAAAGAGGTTGAAATTTTTGTTGCGTGGCGAGTAACGCTGATTTGTTCTGGAACGAGTGACGTCTGTTTTTCTGCCCATCTGACATCAACGCAAGTGAATGCATTTTGAGTTTTCATTGCTGTTTTTGGTATCAGTATACACACACAGGACGCTGTGCAAACCCTCTTGACTCCTAACTTTGTGTGAGCTGTTCTGTTTTCTAAATGAAGTGCATGTGTTGTGTTTATGCTGTAGCTCGGAGGTCTTCAGACTGAATCTTGAACAAGGCAGATTCCTCAACTCCTTACAGACAGATGCAGCGTAAGTATCTCACCAGCTCAGGGCGCTGTTTCACCGTTGTGTGCTTGTGGGATAGAAACCCTTCTTTCTCACATCTATGGTGGCCATATGCCTGCGGGTTAAGGTGTTTTGTGTGTACAGTGATGCAGTTAATTAAAGCACGTTATCGTTGAGTTTCCTTTAGATAGCTTGCAATGAAAAAGACAGCATTTCTTTCATTTAAACACATTTATCAAATATAAACATCAAAACTTTAAAGAAAATTGTACATTTTTAGTAGCTGATTACCATTTCAAGTTTGGAGCACCTTTAGCTTTTTTAGCATAATGTAGCTGTGTGGAGCGTATATTTTTAAAATGAAAAATATTACATGTAGTCCACAGTTCAAATAGTTCACTAAAACTGAAAACGTTTTGTTATTTCAAATAAAATTTATCTTAACTGAAATAACATTTATTTTATTTCAGCTACTTGTCAAGGGAACATTTCTTATTTTCATTTAGTTTAACTACTAAAACAACTGAAACTAAGACTAATAGATAAAAATAATTTTAAAAAGCTAATAAAAATGGCATATGGCAAAATGACTAAAACCAACTAAAATCAAAGTGAAAACAAAAAAATATAAAAACAAAATTAACAAATTATAATAGTATACAAATTTTAATAAAATGCCGATGTAGTCTCAATTGTGTGAGCATTAGCACAATTATATAGCAAGATGCATAAGAAAGGAATATAAAATGCTGTTATAATAGTATATATTTATATAATATTTTGAGGAGCAAAATAGCATGTTTCATTACATGATACTGTTGGACACGTCGTAATAAACACCCAAACATTGATCACAGTAGATTAGATGTGTATGAATTGTAAAGATCTCATGTCTTCACAGAGAAATCAACGTGTGTGACATCAATCCTGTTCATCAGTTATTTGCTGCGGGAACATTAGAGGTAGGTGTTTATCTCAGGACTGGTGTTTGTGTTAGAGTTATTGTGCTGTGTTAATGTGTGTGTGTGTGTGTGTGTGTGAAGGGCAGAGTGGACTGCTGGGACCCTCGTGTCCGGAGTCGAGTGGGTGTTTTGGACTGTGCTCTCAGCAGCATCACTGAAGGAACTGAGTAAGTTTACATGCATCTGTTATTCTCATATACAGCTTACAGAAATATTTCACCCAAGAATGAATAATCTGTCATTTTGTTACTCACCATTTTATGTTTTATTACTCATATGACTGACTTATTCCTTTAACACTTAAGAAATGCAGCTCTTTCCCTGTGCGATGAAAATGAACGGTGGCCACAGCTGTTAAACCAGATTTTCTGTGAAAAATTTGTTTCAGTCTTTTTATCCCAAAAAGCTATCATATGGCTTCAGAAGACCTTGCAGTATAAGTATAATGTATGGTTAATTATCCAGGCTTATAATATCTATGTCATAAACATTTAAATCATTGGATTATGATTAACCCTGTACAGCCTCAAAAAATCTAATTTTTAGAAATGGAACAATTGAATGAACCTTTAGACAAAAAAAAATATATATATATATATATATATATATATGTGTGTGTGTGTGTATGTATGGTGTATATGTACAAGTGTATATGTGTATGTAATATATGTGATTTTTGTTGAGTATCATATTTGAAACATCTGACTTTTTGGCTCATATACAGGTGCATCTACAGGTGCAATTTTTTTCTTGTAAGTTATTTCAAAAAGTGAAACTTTCATATATTTTAGATTCATTGCATGTAAAGTAAAACACTTCAAAAGTTTTTTTGTTTTAATTTTGATGATTGGAGCTTACAGCTCATGAAAGTCAAAAATCAGTATCTCAAAATATTAGAATATTTACATTTG
>JAFVLL020028187.1:21241-48037 GCA_021397915.2 Tor tambroides
AAGTTCTTAGCAATGCATATTACTAATCAAAAATTAAGTTTTGATATATTTACAGTGGGAAATTTACAAAATATCTTCATGGAACATGATCTTTATTTAATGGCCTAATGATTTTTGGCATAAAAGAAAAATCAATCATTTTGACCCATGCAATGTATTTTTGGCTATTGCTACAAATATACCCCAGCGACTTAAGACTGCTTTTGTGCTCCAGGGTCACATATTATTGGAGCTAAAGAGTGCGACTGATATTTATATCACTTTATGTAAGTATCCGCTTGTCACAGTCATCAGCTGGTGTGCCCTCCTATATCATTTGCCTCTTTGTCTGGAACCTCATTTTCCATTACCCTTTGCCCGGACTATCATTGTCCTTTCATCATTGCTTCCAGCTGTGTATCATGAGCCAGTTTAGCTCACCATATATAAACCATGTTCATTCATCCTTTATTGTTGAGGTGTTGTATTTGTTATTCTGCTTTCTGAGCATTTTTGCTGGTGCCTGTGTTCTGGATTACCTTGTGCTTGCGCTTTCTGATTGAAGAGCGTCAATGAGCGAAATGTCAAAGTTTTACATTGTGCTTTGAAAACGGCAGCGGATAGCCTAGATTTATGCTTTCAGTTTGAATAGAAATCTTATATAGTACAGTTTCTCGATCTAAAATGGTAATTGTGCATTAACAGCTGTCAACCATATCGGTAGGCAAAAGTGCTGTCAGAACTTATTTACACAGTGCATTTTTTACTTTGGTTACAACCATTTTAGCTGATTCCTCCAGCTACTGAAAAGGAGCGGATGGCATGACATCAGGTGTTGACTGCACTGCACCAAAAGGGGCTAGGAGTAGCAGGCTTAGCTCAGATGTTTTGGACCATGGCAGTGAGGCTGGAACTTAACTATACAGCGCTTTTGGATATCTTTAATGAATGCCTTGACTACCCTTTGCCTCTGTGGGAAGTGGAGGAACTTAAGACTCAACACCTCCAGAGCATTGTGAGTCTTAATTGTCTCAACCTCACAAGTGGAGGAAGAGGAAGGTAAGTACTGTTTTACAAAACTGCTGTTCTCCCAGAGCCACATATCTTCCCTGTAACTCCAGTCATAAACACTCGAGCGGCTAATTTTTTCTGTCACGGACAAGAATGCTAAACCTGAGCTACCCACTCTTCTTATGTCCACAGAGGCAATGCCAGAGTTGTTTGTACTCCCTGCTGTCAAGGCAACAGTGTTTGTTGCAAAGTCTCTTTCAGAGCCTAAACTAATTGCCCAGGGCTGCATTTCTCAAAAGCATCGTAAACCGAAGTTGATCACAGCTCCATTGGTGATAATAATTCTATGATCAAATTGGGCTTACAATGCTTTTGGGAAACACACCCCTGGAGAGTGTTTCTGCAGTCCCAGAGGAAGCTGTTCCTGAGCCCGCTCTAGAGAGTCTAATGCCAGAGTCTCCAGCCATGTTGGTGCGAGCAGCTGGCATCTCTGTGGTGGTAACAAGTCTAGGGGTTTCAGAGGTGTTGTCACTGTTAGTTACACTCCCTGTTTTGGCAATGGCCATTTTGTGTGTTTGGGCTGCACACAGCTCTCCAGTCCATAAGCCAACTCCAGAGTCTGCTCCAGTCCATGAGCCCACTCCAGAGTCTGCTCCAGTTCATGAGCCCACTCCAGAGTCTGCTCCAGTCCATAAGCCCACTCCAGAGCCCGCTCCAGTCCATGAGTCCATTCCAGTCCATGCGCCCACTCCAGAGTCCATTCCAGTCCATGAGCCCACTCCAGTGTCTGTTCCAGTCCATGAGCCCACTCCAGAGTCTGCTCCAGTCCATAAGCCCACTCCAGAGCCCGCTCCAGTCCATGAGTCCATTCCAGTCCATGCGCCCACTCCAGAGTCCATTCCAGTCCATGAGCCCACTCCAGAGTCTGTTCCAGTCCATGAGCCCACTCCAGAGTCCATTCCAGTCCATGAGCCTGCTCCGGAGTCTGCTCCAGTCCATGAGCCTGCTCCAGAGTCCATTCCAGTCCATAAGCCCACTCCAGAGTCTGCTTCAGTCCATGAGCCCACTCCAGAGTCCGCTCCAGTCCATAAGCCCACTCCAGAGCCCGCTCCAGTCTATGCGCCCACTCCAGAGGCCGCTTCAGTCCATGAGCCCACTCCAGAGTCCGCTCCAGTCCATAAGCACGATCCAGTCCATGAGTCCATTCCAATCCATGCGCCCACTCCAGAGTCCATTCCAGTCCATGAGCCCGCTCCAGAGTCCATTCCAGTGCATGAGCCCCCTCCAGAGTCCGCTCCAGTCCATGAGCCCACTCTTGAGCCATGGTCCAGTTCATGAGTCTGCTCCAAAGCCCGCTCCAGTCCATGAATCCACTTCAGAGTCCACTCAAGCCCCAGAACTCAGTCCTGTGTTGATGCCAACCCGTGAGATCCTTGCCTGTCCTGTCTCCATCATGAAAGTCACTCTTGAGTTTCTACCTGTCCTGTCTTGACCACAGTGACCACCGGTGAATCTCTTGACTGCCTTGTCATGGCCAAAGAGGCCATCTTTGAACTCTCAGTCTGTCATGGCCATGAGGTCTCTCTGAGCTCTCAGCCTGTCCTATCGCAGCCAAGGAGGCCATTCCTGAATCCCTTGCCTGTCCTGTCACGGCCATGGAGGCCATCTCTGAATTCTCAGCTGGTCCTGACACAACTAAGAAAGTTGTCTCTGAATACCCTGCCTGTCCTATTGCAGCCAAGAAAGCCATCTCTGAACTCTCTGACCTGTCTGCCTGTCATGTTATGGCCACAGAGGCCATGGTTAACCTCTCTGTGCTCTCTATTACAATTCTGCCTGATTCACAATGGTGGTCAGCTGCTCAGCAGATGGTGGTCCCCTGTGCCATCAGCTCTGCTGAAGTGGTCTTCATCTCCATCACCTACACACTGTTGGTCTTCTGCTCAACTGTGAGGATCCTCGGTCCCATCTGCTCTGCTGTAGTGGACTTTGCTCTGCCATGGGGGTCTACAGTTCTGTCTACACTGCTGTGGTAGTTTTCTGCTCTGACGTTGGGAATCTTCAGGCCTGTCTACTCTGCTGTGGTCTTCAGCTCCACCCTAGTGGTCTTCGGCTCCGCCCTGGCCTCCTGTTCTGCCGACTCCACCCTGGCTCCCTAGTCTATCTCTGTCTCCAGGCCCTCTTCCACCACATGGACCTGGCCCACCATCTCCCCCCCGGTCCACCTCCATTCCGTCTCCCTTCTGCTCCTTATCTGCTCCTTAACTCTTTCCCCGCCAGCGTTTTTGAAAAAAGTTGGCAGTCACCGCCAGCATTTTTGATGATTTTCACTAAAATTTCATGGCCCCCAGAATATATTGTTGTGTGAATATCTGAACATGCAATAAACAAAAATAAAGAACAGTAAAAAAAAAAAATATATATTCTAGCTTCAAGCGTTCTTTTTTTTATCAACACTTGAATATAGGTAGGTTTCATAAAAAAAGCAACATTTTGAGCAAAAAGCTGAGAAAACTGCATTTTTATCAAGTACTATCTGGATCATATCCAGTACTATTATCAAAGTAAAGATGCAGTAGATGGCTTCCATCAGCACTCACAAAGCTTGCACAGTCCTTTACCACTTCCTGGATCGACATTTCACTCCTAACATTAGGCAGGTTTTATTTACATGCGGCTTAGTGCTGATGACCGCATTAGTTTTCATATGCATATCCTTACAGTACATATGAGATCGCTCATTTCTGCATCTTCCTCGCCTGTGTTTTTGATCAGCACATTCTAGACTTATTCAGGAATGCGTAATAGCACCCCCGAGCGTATGACAGCATGAACGCAGAAACCTGGAAAATTCTGTGTTTGGCAGGGAAAGAGTTAAAGGTGGGGTTATGTCACAGCCATTAGCTGATGTGCCCAACATGGCCACCAGTGGGCACTCCTCCTAGATTTTACATTTTGGTCCTATAAATATCAGCACCTGCATCATATATTTTTTTTTTTTCTGAACAAGTTGATCCACCTCAAGTTTGAGCTCCATATTTTCACTATGTCATACAATATAAGCCCAAAAAGCCTGATGTATCAAAGTTATACATAACTTTTAAGGACTTAAAAAAAAAGGTTTAATAAACTGTCCCACTGATCAAAAAAAAAAAAAAAAAAAAAGATTTTCTGACT
The DNA here is from genome assembly GCA_021397915.2 of Tor tambroides. NCBI lineage: Eukaryota > Metazoa > Chordata > Actinopteri > Cypriniformes > Cyprinidae > Tor > Tor tambroides. Next base: position 25,409 of record JAFVLL020028187.1, read on the forward strand.
ATTAATTCATTTGTCGACTTTACATTGTTAATGACATTAGGTGATTTGCAAAAATACTTTATCAGCATCATAAAATAAAATACACTAAAAATAAAATAACTGGTTGCTCACTGTAAACTAGAAACCTATACTAATTGGGACAAAGCTGGGTCTATTATTGTTATTATTACTACTGGAATTTAGTAAAATATAGAAGAAAGTAGTTCAGTAATGACCACATGATGCATTTATATTTTAATACACATAAATATTAATATTAATATTTAAAGCAATAGTGCTCACCCCTCTGTAAAGGAGTCCAGTCTGGACAGGTCATCTGAGACTCTCAGCAGCACATCCAGCGTTCCTACCTTCATAAACATCACAACAAGCAGTTACATTATTTGGCAAGTCTAAATAATTTAATTACACATTTCAAGCACATGAATGACAGAACAAAGTCATATTTCTGAATGAAAAACTAATTTCTAAATGAGTTGTGACATTGGAAGGGGTGCATCACTTTGAAATATGGCTGAAATACTGATCTATAACATAGACAACATAATATGATATACCTATAATTTATATATAGAGATCAGTGAGTGTAAAGCAAGCAATGAACAGCATAAAATAAATCACTCAATTATTACAGTTACTTTATGTAATAAAGAAAGAGATAGAAATTAATCATTTTCATCATTTTGAATTCTTTTGTAGTTATTGATGATTATTGTTCACAGTATAATTATTTTGTTTTGTTTAGGCTACCTCTGTGTTATGTTTCATTCCGTTTTATAATTTTTTACACAAATCATAGCATTGACTGCATTCCTCAAGCTCAACAATTTAACACTGTTTTCAAAGTATTTGTAGAGATATAATAAATGATAAAGAAATAAAACTGCTGTGTTAATGTGTGATTTGAGCATTAGCACCTCTTTTCACATGACTCTTGATTGAAAAAGAAGAAAAAAACTTTTGTTAAGAACTTCAAACCCTATTCTTGAAAAGTGTCTAAGAATAAGCCTAATTACTGACCTTTAGTAACAATAAGCCTCGAACTGGCCTGTGGCACATGAGATCCCCTAGAGAGCACAGAAGTCTTAGAAGAAGAGTGTTTCCTTAACTTCAGCTCTGGGACGTGGAATCTGGAGCTCGTGGCCAGACCTGTTTTGGCTGAGACCCATTTGAGTTTCTCTAAAGACTGACAGCTGATTTTATCCAGAGGAACCGAAATCAACCAGAACTCCATTATGGTTGTTCTTCTCACCTGTGACAGCAGTCTGTGTCTTAGAATAAATCAGATTATGAATTCTAGTGGATGTACATTGACCACTTGCTGACTGTATCACTTGTTTGCTGACTACAGTGTCTGAGAAGATTAGGTTTCTCAGACAGACGAGCACAATTCTCATGTTCTAAACACACTAAAGTTTTATAATGAGAGTAAATGAGGTAATACCTCATCAAGATCAGCTACAGAAACAGTCTGTGAGATCCATGTTCAGTTTTTACAAAACCCATTTGTGTGCATGATTCAATTCAATTCAAGTATTTAATGTCATCTGTCACAGAAGTCATTTCTGAAGAATGTTGCATATAGAGAAATTGTGTCGCTTGAACTGATAATACAGCACATTCAGCAAACTAATTACTCAGGATAAATTGATTTATATGTTTCTTTGTTTATATTTAATTAATGTAGATTTGTGTTTAATCTAATAAACATATATGACAAAAAGAATTCTACAAGTTCAATTCATTTAGAACAAATAATTAGCAATTCTCACTCACCTGTGGTTAGTCATGTTTACTGTGTATATTGCACAGATGTAAAGGCACGTGTCAGAAGCTCACATACAACAGTGAATAAATGGAGAAAAATTGTAGTATAATACTGAATTATAAATGAATTAATAGGATAAAGGTAAGTGAATGAAGTATTCGTACTTCATGAGGTATGTGAGAAGGTAGACAGTGGACTGTTATGTAAAGTGATCGTTGCTGCAGCACTGTGAGAGAACAGGTGTTGTGTGCAAACATTACCATAATGAGAGACACGCACTCTTCTCACATTGCATTCCATGATGCTGGAATTGTTTTCTGCCACGTTTTTTAAGCAGTATATGCTTAGTTTGGATGTGTTCATTGTTTCTGTGTTCAGTGCATGCCCCACCTTAGATTTTATCAAAAATGTTTTTTGTTTCTTTTTATTCTTTTCTTTTGATATATATATATATATATATATATATATATATACAAATTGTTTCAAGATGATCTTTCTACGTCTTCTCATAAATATTACCAAGCCAAATGTTTAGATTTGACTTCAGACAGCATAGTCCTCACATGCTTTGAAGTCAAACCTGATGTCAAAGTGGCACCAAAAAATTACCGTTCTTTGACTTTTTTGGTGATTTGTGATTTTTTTTTTTTTTTTGCATTTATTGGATGGGACAGTATAGAGATCAGACAGAAAAGCACAGGGTGGAGAGACAAGGAATATATGTCAATACGCTGCCCACTAGGCTATTGGCTCCAAAATCTTTGTAGATTTTTAATAAATATTACAAATATTAAATATTACTCACCAAATTCTAGCAAATGAAATATTTTACAGCTGAGAATAACTATAATGCATATTCACTACATATATTTTATTATAAAATAGAGATAATTGTAAATAATAGTGTTTTTGAAGTGATGGGTCTTGCATTCAGAATAATAAATAAAAAAATGTAATGTAAACATTGTCTATTTCTAAAATGTATTTATTTATCTATTTATTTATTTGTTAAAATTTATAGATTTATTTCTAAAATCTAAATACTTCAGCAGCTTTGTTAAACTGAGTTTGAAATTGCACACACACACACACACACACACACACACTGCTGTTCAAAAGTTTTTAGTCTCTCAAATATTTATTTGATCAAAAATACAGAAAAAAACAACATGAGATAATATTGCAATTTCTAATATTGATTTCCTATTTTAATATACTTTAAAATACAATTTATTTCTGTGATGCACAGCTGAATTTTCATCAGCCATTACTCTGGTGTTCAGTAGGGGTGGGACAATAAATCGATATGGCGATATATCGCGATCCTTCTCCATGCGATACGAGAATCGATATCTGGCGCCAAATATCGATATTTTAATTAATACAATAAGGTGCTCTAAATAGATTTCCCTGTTCACAGCGTCTAAAAACGCGTGGAAATCGCGGCCGCGCCATTTCCAGCTTCTTTCCAGCCACTGTATTAGCGTTACTGCTATATATATATATATATATATATATATATATATATATATATATATATATATATGTTTATGGAGATAAAAACTAAAAAACTGCCCCAGAACAGTTATCAGCGTGGACCATAGGCACCGATCACGTTATTATTGCAAAGCGCATATTCAGTTCATGAGTAGCCTAACCTCTCCGCTCGGATCGCAGGTGGATTTCCCTCATATATGAGTGAGAGAGAGCGCCGCCGGTGCGTCCAGTTTATGTGAACAAAACTGGATGCTATCCCTCTCTCTCAGATATTACAAGTGCGTGTTATGCAGTGTGAACAGTGGGCACCGACCTGCAGAAACATAAATCTGCACCTATGGCATGGAGGACGAAACAAAACCTTGTCAGAGCCACAATGCGGCGCAGAATTGTGCAGTGTGTGTGCTTGCCGCGCGTCTACATTTGAAATAACGAACCTGAGCGCGCCAAAGATGCGATGTGATTGTAAATGTGATTATATCTATATATCTATTTTTTTCTGTTTGATAAGCAGTTAAATGTGTTTGTTTACACAAAGAACAAAAAGAAAAGTGTAAGCTTTTAATAAGTCCAAGAAAAAATGATTAATTTAGCCTACTCAACATGTTAAAATTGATTTACAGAACTTTTTTTGCTGTTTTCTAACAGTTTGGACTTGAATAAAGAAAGAAAACTTGCACTTAACCTTTTCACAGGCATTTTGTTTAGAGATATCGTGATGTATCATTATAAGATTTTCTAGAAATATATCAATTATTGCAGAATCGCTGTATCGTGATATTATCGTTATCGTGAGCCATGTATCGTGATTATATCGTATCGTGAGCTACCCTGCGATTCCCACCCCTAGCTGTTCAGTGGCACATGACCTTACAGAAATCATTATGCTGATGTATTATCAGTGATGAAATTGTTGTGCTCCTTAATATTTTTATTTTATTTATCTTTTTATTTTATTTTATTTATTTATTTTTTGAAACTGTCATATTTTTTTCTTTGACTCTGCATTTTTTCAAATTCAAATAGATACAGCCTTGATGAGCATAAACTTCTTTAAAAACAGTAAAAATCTTACTGATCCCAAACTTTTGTACTGCAGTGTGTGTGTGTGTGTGTGTGTGTGTGTGTGTGTGTGTATATATATATATATATATATATATATATATATATATATATAATTTTATATGAAATTCACTGTTGACATGGCAGGACAGATAAAAGAACTATTAAATAGGCTACATGTGTTACTTAAAGTAATGCTGCTCTCATCAAACTATCAAACTTTTAGCGCTGCAGGATTCCACTGCACTAAAAATTAGACTTCCATCACAAGTGAATATATTTTAAAGTAGAATACCTAATAATTAGACGCTACTGAATTTTTGATTAAATGTTAATGTTAACAATAAAATGATACAAAAAATAATAATAATAAAAGAAAATAAAGAAAAATAAATATAGATCTCAGGACTTGGAACTATCGTCGCGGGATGTGTTTCCACACGGACTTCATCCATCGCCTCCTCACTTCCTGTTGTGTATCCACGTGGGTCCCGTGCTGATGTTCATGCCCGATACCATTTGTACTTCAACTTTTACATGATTTTCTGTGTTATGACTGAAAGCTCTGTCTGAGCGCTTTAGAGATGCAGGTGTCCAGTGTGAATAACGTGAAGATCTATAATCTGAGTCATGGGAAATCTCTTCCGGAGGTAAAACTCTTCTTCTGTTTGTGTAGTTAGCAAGGTAAATACACTGAATGACTGTAAAGCTTGTTATGTAAACTTTTTAGCCTTTAAATACCCATAATTCAGAAACTAAAACACTTTACCTGTCATTTTCAGCTAATGTTAGTTTTAGGTCTCCTTTTAAAAGGATAATACAACAAATATCTTTAGTTTCACTTTACATAATGTACACAGTTTACATCCCTGCATGAATTAATTAGTAAGTTCGTATGACTTTAGATTTATGTAATACAGACATGTCATACGTTACATTAGTATTTGTCATCTATGTCTGTAACTGGTTTTGTTATGATGTGAATTATGAATGTACCTCGTGTAATGCCAACATTTAGGTTGTGGCTTTTAAATTATGTATATATATATGCAGTCCTAATTATGATATTACTGTTCTTTTATCTGACACTGCATATGTTTATTTCAGTGGCTGTCAGATCGAAAGAAGAGAATCTTACAGAAGAGTGATGTTGGTGAGCTCTCATGTTTCATAATCCTTTAGCATTTTGTGAAATAATGCTACAAATAACCTTTTTTATAAAAACAGGGTTGAGTGTGATTAACATTTGTAACATCCTTTAACTTAGCGAAATGTCTTGTTGTAATATTAATGCAATGTCATGAATTATGTACATTAGTAAATCATTTACTAAGTGTTATTTGTTCTCCAGTGATTCAGTTTACCCCATGATATTACAACGTTTTTTTTTTTATTACAAGTCATATTTCAATGGCCTTACATAGTACACGCTATTTCTTGTATTCAAATAATACTAAATTATATTTTGATATATGTGTTTTTCATGGCACAGCTTTCGACACTCTCTCTTATACTCTGTCCTGTAGAGCGTTAATAAACACATCTGCTAATTTCTTCAATCGTGTCTTTAATAGACATCCAGAAGAGGATTGAGCTGATTCAGGAGTTTGAGATGCCCACAGTCTGCACCTCCATCCGAGTGTCACGAGATGGCCAGTTCATTTTAGCTGCGGGTCAGTATCTTTATCGGTTGCATGTGCTGAATATCCAGTTTTAGACTTTGGGAACAGATAAATTAATTTGAAATAATCTGAGTATATTTTTGAATGCTCTCAGGCACATACAAACCTAGAGTCCGATGCTATGACACTTACCAGTTGTCTCTGAAATTTGAGAGGTGCCTGGAGTCTGATGGTAAGTGATTTAATTACTGTATAATGCATGCAAATATGAGGATATCATCCAATCAGCATTCATGGTACCATCTACTTTATAAATGCCAGTTCTAGTGGTATGAAGTCTGGGTTTGGGTTGGCTGCTGTTTATGGTCTCTGTAATAAAAGCCCAGTGCACTGCTTAATATTTAATCACACACAAACAACCTGAGCTCTCATTAATGTGCCGTCGATTGCAAATAACACAACAGATGATGGGTAAAGCGGCTGGTTGATGTTGTAATTAAGGACGCTTTGTCACTCACCACATGGGTTTTATTCCCTTCACAGTGGTGACGTTTGACATCCTATCTGAGGACTACTCGAAGGTAAAACCCACACAGCCCATACACTTCTTTGTGTTTGTCTGCTGTTTTTTGGTGTTGTTCTTTGATCAAATTTAAGAATGTAATTCCTAAATACCTTAAATGGGAAACGAAATAAAGAAACAAAGATATATGAGATCTATATTTATCTTCAATATCATTTAAGAGGTTTTTTGGGGACAGAATACAGTGGTACATCCTAATGTGGTAATTAAATGTAATGGCAATTATTTCACTTTATAAATGTAAACGCAGCATGCTTCAAGTCCAAGCGATGCACTGTTGTGCATTCTACAGGCCTGCATTTTTGGAGCAATAATACTGCGCATTTTACGCCGAACCTGTGATGTTCTTTTGATGATTTATGAGTGTTTACTTTGTGGTGTTTATATTGTAATATGCTGTAGATGTTTGTAAGAGGGCTTATTTCAGCTCTTGCATCTTTTTGAATGAGAAGAGAGTAGTAACAAACATTTCAAAATAAGAGTCCAATATGAAAACAATATGAGACCAACAACAAACACACACTTTCAACACATTAGTCTATAAATTAGACACTTGTCACGTGCTACCAAAAAGGAATCAATTTAACACACGAGAATGGCAGCCACTCCTCAGCTAGTGCTCATTAACTGCTATCAGCACAGCGTCGTCCTGTAAAGTGTCATTCAAAATTACATTACACAAAAACACAAAAAAGAGAAAGAAACAATTTCCAAACAAAAGAAAAAGGAAAAAAAACAAAAGAACAAAAACATTCACACTAAAACAATAGTAGTGACAACCCCGTAGCTTCTCGCCGCCATACGTATTGCAGGCTTGTTTCTTTCATTAATTTTTGGTTGCACAATAAACTGTAGCTATATTCATTTTATTTGTGCAGGTCTTAAGTCTTAACTCAGTATAAAAAAAAACTCAGTCATCAGAGGACCTGTCAACATGAGTTGTTGTGTTGTGATGTGACTAGAAAAACAAATAAAATGGGATTTGTATGATTTGTCTTTGTTTCTTATAGCTGGTATTTCTGCACATAGACCGCTATGTGGAATTCCACTCTCAGCACGGCCGTTACTACAAGACCCGCATCCCGAAGTTTGGCCGAGATTTTTCCTACCACTACCCTTCCTGTGATCTCTACTTTGTAGGTGCCAGGTAAGACCGAAAATCTAAGTCTATTCACACCAAGAGCAAACATTTACTGCCTACTTTTTATCATTTCATCTACTGATGTGTTGTTTTCAACATTGATAATAATATAATATAATATAATGTTTAAAGCAGCAAATCAGCATATCAGAATGATTTCTGAAGTATCGTGACACTGAAGACTGGAGTAATTATGCTGAAAATTCAGCTTTACTATCACAGGAATAAATAACATTTTAAAATATATTCACATAGAAAACAGTTATTTTAAATTGTAATAATATTTCACAATATGACTGTTTTTACTGTAATTTTAGTCAAATAGATGCAGCCTTGGTGAACAAAAGAGCATTCAAAAAATCTCACTGACCCCAAGCGTTTGAACAGCTGTGTAATATTTTAAATCCATTCATTTACGTAGCTTATGTATGATATCATTGGTACATTAATGCATTAAAGCATGTGAAATATTTATTATCAGATGACTTGCATCAAAGAGGTTGAAATTTTTGTTGCATGGTGAGTTAGGCGTTAGTGAGTTTGTTTTTTTGTCCATCTGACATTATAAGTGAATGCCCAGAGTACTTTTTCAGTTCAGTCGTGGTGTGAATAGAGCTTTCATCTGCAGTTGATTTTGATTTTTCATTGCTTTATTTGGTATCAATAGGTCTTTAGAACCATCACAGTTGGTCCTAATTATATACACACACAGGACACTGTGCAAACTCTTTTAACTCCTAACTTTGTGTGAGCTGTTCTGTTTTCTAAATGAAGTGCATGTGTTGTGTTTATGCTGTAGCTCAGAGGTCTTCAGACTGAATCTTGAACAAGGCAGATTCCTCAACTCCTTACAGACAGATGCAGCGTAAGTATCTCACCACCGCAGAGCGCTGTTTCACCGTTGAGTCTGTGTTTGTGGGATAGAAACCGCTCTTTCTGGTCCCTCTCTCCATACTGAAAACCCACATCTATGGTGGCTATATACCTGCTGGTTGATACGTTTTGTGTATACAGTGATGCAGTTAATTAAAGCACGTTATCACTGAGTTTCCTTTAGATAGCTTACAATAAAAATAGCATTTGTTTAATTTAATCACATTTCTAGTGTGCCAAATTTAAACATAAAAACTTTAAAGAACATTGTAGATTTTTAGTAGCTGATTACCATTTCAAGTTAAGCACCTTTAGCTTTTTGTTTGTTTTTTTGCATAATCTAGCTGTGTGAAGCATACATTTTTAAAATGACAAATATTACATGTAGTCCAGGGTTCGAATAGTTTACTAAAACTGAAACCATGAAAACACTGTGTTACTTAAAATAAAACAAATCCTAACTGAAATATAAAAACACTTCAATTTATTTTATTTCAGCTACTTGTCAAGGGAACATTTCTAATTTTTATTTAGTTTAACTACTAATACAACTGTAACTTAAACTAAGACTAATATAAAAAAATAATTTAAAAAAAATATAAAAAGCTAATAAAAATGGCATACAGCAAAATTGCTAAAACTGAAATTAAAGTGAAAAAATATAAAAACAAATGAACAAAGATTTTAATTATATTAAAATGCTGATGTAGTCTCAGTTATGTGCTTATTAAAACAAATATATAACAAGATGCATAAGAGGAATAGAAAACACTGTTTATAAGGGTTTGAGATGCAAAATAGCATGATACTGCTGGACACATCATGATATGTGACACCAAACATTGTGTATGAATAAGATCTCATGTCTTCACAGAGAAATCAATGTGTGTGACATCAATCCTGTTCATCAGTTATTTGCTGCAGGAACGTTAGAGGTAGGTGTTTATCTCAGGACTGGTGTTTGTGTTAGCGTTATTGTGCTGTGTGTGAATGTGTGTGTGTTTGTGAAGGGCAGAGTGGACTGCTGGGACCCTCGTGTCCGGAGTCGAGTGGGTGTTTTGGACTGCGCTCTCAGCAGCATCACTGAAGGAACTGAGTGAGTTTACATGCATCTGTTATTCTCATGTACGGCTTACAGAAATATTTCACCGTTCACCCAAGAATGAATAATCTGTCATTTTTTTACTCACCATTTTGTGTTTTATTACTCGTATGACTTACTTATTCCGTTAACGCATAAGAAATGCAGCTCTTTCCCTGTGCGATGAAAACGAACGGTGACCACAGCTGTTAAACCAGATTTTCTGTGAATAATTTAAGTTTCAGACTTTTTGTCCCTAAAAGCTATCATATGGCTTCAGAAGACCTTGCTGTATAAGTATAATGTATAGTTAATTATCCAGGCTTATAATATCTGTGCCATAAACATTTAAATCTTTGTATCATGATTAACCCTGTAAAGCCTCAAAAAATCACATTTTTACAAATGGAATAATTGATTGAACCTTTAGACAAAATCTTTATAAACTAATTATTTACACACACACACACACACACACACATATATATATATATATATATATATATATATATATATAAAGATTGCCTATGTGTTTTTTGTTGATATATATTTGACAATTTTTGGCTCCTATAGTATCAAAGAAAAACAGACAGATCAGTTTTATTCCAGTTTTTTATTTATTTAGGCCCAAACTGAGCAAAAACATGAATCTTGGTGCAGATGTTGACATTTATATGGGCAAAAAGTAAGATAGCTTGTAATGTAACACAATGAGATCTTTATAACAGTGTAGCAGATACTTAGATAAAATGATAGAACTTTATATCTCCAATAATGTCTTTGCCAGATAATTTTTAAATGCATAGTTTGGTGATCAAGACATATCATGCAATGGAATACAATGATGATTGAGAGATGAACAAATAAGCGCCCTTCAAAAGCCTGATGATCATATTTGAGATTTGTATTTGAACATGAATTTATGGATAATGAAGTGAAGTGAAGCTGCTTCACTCCATTAAGTGTTCATCTTGAAATATTACTAACAATATCAAAGTTATTCTAATGTTTACTTGTTAAAAATCAGTAAAGATTTGACAGGTTGACGTTTGTACAGTTCTACTAAAAGACCTTTAACCTGCTAATAAAGTCTAAACTATCAATCAGACGACAGAAGGCATGGAGTAGATTGCGTGCAACAGGTTTTTCAGCAAAGATTTGATCATGTCGATTTATTAGAGGCCTAGAGTTTGCGTAACAAAAGTTTAGGGTCAGTAAGATTATTTTATTTTTTTTCAAAAAAGAATCTCTTCTGCTCACCAAGGCTTCATTTATTTGATCTAAAATATAGTAAAAAAACAGTTAATGTTATGAAATATTATTTTAAATGAAAAGAAGTGTTTTCTGTTGAAATATATTTTAGAGTGTCAGTGAATTTTCAGCATCATTACTCCAGTCTCATACTGTTATCAATCAAATAATGTGTAATAACCTCATCCTTATGTGATTTTCTCACGTTTGAAGGGTGGAAGGTCTTCCGTCCATCAGCGCACTGAAGTTTAATGGCTCTCTGGGCATGGCGGTGGGCACCAGCACCGGACAGGTCATTTTTATTTCTCGCATTGAGGAGATTCCTCAGTTTAAATCAGTAAACTCTTCAGATTCACAGAGCCGAATGGCTAGCATCGCTCATTTCACGTGTCGTGTTTTGTCCTCAGGTTCTCATCTACGATCTTCGTTCTTCACGTCCTCTGCTGGTTAAAGATCATTACTATGGGCTGCCCATCAGATCCCTTCACTTCCACAACCCGCTGGACCTGGTGCTCTCCGCCGACTCCAAAATCATCAAGATGTGGAATAAAGACAATGTAAGTCCGGCTTTGCTGCTGTACTTTATATCCAGACGTCCAGCATTGAACCTTCAAAGGAAAAACATCAAATGCATAACATTTTTGTAATCTCTTAATTTCAGGGAAGAGTATTTTCCTCCATCGAGCCGCAGGCCAACATCAATGATGTGTGTCTCTACCCCGGCTCCGGTTAGTTCACGCAAATAGAACTGAAGTTTAACCACAAGAAGCTACTAGTTCATTTCTAACTGACCCCTTGAAATCCAAATTGGAGTTTCGTGGCATTCGTACTGAAAGATGCCAACATAAACTTTGCAGCATATTTAGCAAGGATAATCCTTCTCTTACTGGAAAGCAGACCAAAATTATTGATCTCATCTCGCTCACAGGGCGTGTAAATTTATTCAGATGCTTTGTAGGATGTGACTGTCTCTTACAATAGAAATTTTTTGCTACTCGGAAGTAAGCGATATTCTGTGAATGTGCCAGACTTCCGATTTATTAGTTCTAGGTAAATAATTAGAAGAATAACAAAGTGCACTAAACAGTAAAACTATTTTCAGTACAAACCTGTGTTTATAATTATGACAGTACATTAAAAGAATATGATAAGAAATACAAGTCTGCAGAATCAAGCAGCATAATGGGCTCTTTTGAGCAGCTGAAATGGAAGTGAATGACACAGAAAGCTCAGGGTTAGCCGTTGAAAAGACTATTATATTGCAGCCCTTTTTTAAAGGATTGAAGAAAATGATTAGAAATATTTAATTGGATTTGACACGTATTGTTTTTAAAGATTAAAGTTTGCACATATGTAAGTGATAATATGCAGTCAGCCAGTCGTTATCAAATCAAAGAGTCCTTTGATAATAATAATAAACAGAAATGTTTCTTGAGCAGCAAATCGGTATTAGAATGATTTCTGAAGATCATGACACCGAAGACTAGAGTAATGATGCTGAAAATTTAGCCTTAGATTCAGCATATATTATTGGCAAAATATATATTACAGTAGAAATGGTGGTTTTAAATTAATAATTCTACAGTATTGCTATTTTACTATATTTTTGATCAAATAAACATCATTCAAAAACATGAAAAATCCTGCCAACCCTAAACATTTGAATGGTAGTGCAAATTATATTAATCATCATCATTCATTTGTATTGCTATTTTACATGTAAAAAAATGTTTTAATAAATATTTAGAAAATATAAAAATATATAAATGCATGTAAAAAAACCTGTTTTTATTTATACAGTTACACTTCATAAAATGTTACAGTCACACCTATACAAAATCTTTTGTTTTAATATTTTGCAGACCAATTTATTCAGTTTTATCTATTAATGAAAATTGGAAATGAATGAAAACAGTGCAATAGATGTTGAGATACTGCAATAGAATTTTTTTTAATTCTGATAATATTTCACAAAACGACAACTTTTTTTATATATATATATATATATATATATATAAGTGGAGCCTTGGTGAACATAAAAGAGACTTCCAGACCAAAATCTACCAACCTCATTGTAGTGACTGTTTATTAGTAGTAGATTATATTTACAGCGCTCGAATGTTTAGGCCTGCATGCACACATTGACAGAGCGTGACATTGTCCATCAGCTGACTCACTGTATATGGGGGTTTTTTGTCCCATGAGGGCTGTGTTTGTTTTCTAATTGCTGTTCTGTGACCCAATTTACAGGTATGCTCTTCACTGCCAATGAAGATCCCAAAATGAACACCTTTTACATCCCTGTAAGTACCAGATGGCGTGTTATCAAGTATGCTGCAAACAGCAGTCAATGCTTTGAGCACATTTTGTTCCTCATATCTTGATTAGTCATGGCACGTCTGTATACGCCTTGTTCCACCAACTACACCTTTTCCTGTCTTTCTAAGAAAAAACAAGCCCTTGCGGTGGTTTTCTAGTGTTTATAGTTAACAGGGCAATGGTAGTTAAGGGCAGCTGAAACATTTCTGAGAAACTATGTTCTGATGTAGACCTGCATATGATATAACTCTGTGTGTTTGGCAATAAGAGAGCATTTACTCTGTGTGTGCTTGAGTTGAGCACACACACACGCAATTACCAAGCACTCGAGATCTCAAAGAAATATAAACAGATCATTTGATATGTCCTTCACGAAAGCAGTGACATGCTTGTCAAACAAAACATGGTTCAGTGAATCTCGTGAAGAAAAGTCCTGCTCACATTTCACAACAAACTCAAGAGAAAGCAACAATAAATAATACTTTGCAAAATGAACACCTGTTTTAAGGACCATTAAGATTTTTTTCATTGTGACATTATTTTCCTCATATTTCCTCCTAAAAGACAAAATTAGGATATGGGCAAACAATATTTTTTCCATTATCATTTGATATTGATATTTATCACAGTGTTCATAACATCAAATGAATGGGGAAGGAGATGCATTACTCATGTTTGTTAGAGCTCAAGAATGAATGGAAACAACTTTTTTCCCCCTGGATTCTGTGTTTCAGGATTTAAAACACATTTTTCATCAAAAATGGAGTCTAAAATTAAAATATAATATTAAAATATAAAGTTAAAATATAAATTACAATTAATTTACAAGTGTCTGAGAAGAATTCATTAAAATTAAACAATTTAATTATTTAAAATGTAATCAAACAACAATTAATTTACTAATAAATAATTCATTTGGTGGTTTGAAGTGAAGAGCTTTGAAGGGGGATTTTTTTTGTCATTCATTTTTAAATCAGCGTAGATTATTGGCAGTTACAACAGATACTGCCATTATCCATCTTTTTTCACATTAACTGGAAATGTGCTTAATTGACATGATAATACAAGCATAAATACAGCCTTCATCCGGGTAACTTCTTTCTATTCATTTCTCTGTGAAGTCTGACCAGTTATCACAAGTTCTAATGAGACTCATCCCGCTATGTTTCGAGAAGCTGTTCATGATCTACCTCAAAAGAAGCCTTATTGTTTCCCATCCACTCACATCATCTCTGGTGTGCATTGCTGTCTTTAGGCTCTTGGTCCGGCTCCACGCTGGTGCTCCTTCCTGGATAACCTGACAGAGGAGCTCGAGGAGAACCCAGAGAGCACCATCTATGACGACTACAAGTTTGTCACCCGCAAAGACCTGGAGAACCTGGGTAAGTCCAACTCCTTCTGCCCAACTGTTGTGAGATCACCAGCAAGATACATAAAAAAAAAAATATATATATATATATATATATATTAGTGGTGTCAAAATTAGCACGTTAACGCATGCGATTAATTTTTTTCTGATTAATGCGTTAAAAATATTTAACGCAATTAACGCAGGGGCGGGGCTAGGGTTGGCCACTCCATTCGCAACTGCTGCCTCTGTCTCTTTTTTCTTGAAAAGGATTGCGTTTATTTAGATGCAGAATGTCTTTATGACCACATCAAACAGGAGGCGTTTCAGACGCGCTTCATCTCGCTCGCGCCAGGCGAGTCAAACGAGCGGGAAAAGATACTGTGCTCGTAGCGCGCTCTTCAAATACACGCACAAAGGTGCCGAAGCACGCTGTAGCCCGTATCATTTCATCAAACAGCGGAAAAGGATTGCGTTTATTTAGATGCAGAACGTCTTTATGACCACATCAAACGGGAGACGTTTTCAGACACGCTCGCCTCCGCGCCAGGCGCGAGTCAAAAAAGATACTGTGCATGCAATGTCCTAGTTATGCCGTCAGTTAAGGCATGAAGTTACCAAAAAGGCGATTAAAGCTTGTGTCCTGAGGCACCCCAGCACTGTCTCCCTCATCTAAAACACCCGATTCAACTCGTCCGCTCATTAGCAGAGACTTTAAGACCTGAAGTGGGAAAAGGTAAAGAGAGTTGCATGTCAGATCCGCGTCACGTTCAGCAGTAGTTTTAAAGCAATAGCAGGCAAATAAGTTAATAACTAGCTGCTGTGATATCTATTAACCCAAGAACAAAAGAAAAAAGAGGAAATCAATAACTTTTATAGCTTTAAGGGGTTCATCTATATTTAATTTAGAATTTAGAGTTTGGTAACTATATTCATTTTCTGTATATTTCTGCTGAAGGGCACAAGTAGCTAAATATGTCATTTATTAGGTTCATGTGAAGATTGTTTCAAATTCACTTAAATTAGAAGTTAAGTCTAATAAATGTTAAAATTGATAGCTCTAAATTATACTGTAATGCTGAATGGCTACAGTCAATGGTTAAATATTCAGGAGAAAAAACTATTTTATAGACATCAGTAGTATTGATATCAGTGATGCTGGCCTTCAATCATAAAAAAGATGCCATTAAAGAAATATTAAAAATATACTGTCTTTATGTTGTTTGTACATTGTACATTTGAAGATTGAATGTGAAATTATTGCAGTACAAAAGTATATTTAAAAACTTTAGTGTTAGGTGTAATTAATCGCGATTAATTTTAGAAAAATGTGCGATTAATTAGTTGTTTTTTTTATCGATTGACAGCACTAGTATGTGTATATATATATATATATATATATATATATATATATATATATAGGCCTATTTTTTATGTATTTGAATTGCATATAAAATTTCATCAAATAAACGTTTAATATAAACTAATGTGATGCATAAATACTTATGCATAAAAACTTATTGTGAGGCATATTTGCTAGCCGTTCAGAAGTGAAGCAAGTAAGGCATTGTTTATTAATTATTTGCATCTATTTGATTTTATGTAAAGAATCATATTTTTATAATGCATTTATTCAGATAGCTTAGTATCAGCATAAATCTGTTCTTTGTGAAAACAATTACATTTGTTCAGTTATAATGTTTGAAGATGGTTAAATATGACAAGCAGTATTCAGTTAGTTTTAATGTGTGAGATAGAAACAAATTGGTTTTTATAAATATATAAACCTGGTTAAATCACAGTTTATTTGTACTGTTACAGAATCTGACCCGTTTCGTTTATGTATGACTGAAAAATATGCATTGCATTGTTTATTAGTTTTTGCTAAAACGGTGTAATCCAAATAAATGGAAATTTTAAATGAAATTCAAATACTTAAATCTTAAATGCATTAGAGGTCTGCTAATCAACACGGGCTCAACTGGACCCCGTAGACTCAAAAGTTAGATCTAGCCTGGGTTCTGGTCAATTTTTCAGGCTTGAATTTGTAATTAATTAAAGCCATAAGTATTCTACATTTTTCTTGTATTTCTGTATGTTTTAATTTAATGGTAGCCTGTGAGATTCTGTCTTTAGAGGAAGAGAAAATTCACTGAATTAAGCAACTGCAGAGTCAGTCCAGGTCTAGTTGTAGTTTTATCAGTGAGGAGCACGTCATGACACGTTATATACAAAGTTTGAGGTGCATCTGCTCAGAAAGTATTTACTACGAGAACATTCCAGCGGTTGTGTCAGTCAGTCAAGGCCTTGAGCCACAGAGAGTCCTTGAGTGATCTCATGCCATATGCTGAAAGTCAAGGAATGATGCAGATTCAACAGATACAAATATCACAGAGGAGACGTGTTAGTGTGCTACACTGGACAGAGTCAGGCCTACAGCGGTGATCAGATTCAGTTCAGTGGGTCGAAGATGGGAAAGCCGCGGAGGAATGCTGGCGTCAGCATGTGATGCAGTGGGTTATGTGCTGCAGAATGGCAGGATTATGTAACCAGACTAGAGTCTAGTGAGCGCTCTGTCTCTTGTCAGTGGCAAAAGTCGTAGTAACTGAAACTTTCCCTCATTTAACAAATTTTGAGAACATTAATGGAGAAATTCAAGAAACACATTTAAACTGAACATATCGAGATGTACACGAGATCCAGTAAAGTTTGTACTGTTGTGCCTCCCCCTAAATAAGTTAGATGGTAACTCATTGAGGTTGTATACAGTACCATTGAACATTGATCACACAACTTTATATGATAAAGTTTTAAATGATAGGTTTTTAATTTATTGATGCATGTATAAATATTGATGAATGCACATGCAGCATACATATGTGACCTTGGACTACAAAACCAGTCATAAGTAGCACAGATATATTTGTACCAATAGCCAAAAATATGGGTCAAAATTATCGATTTTTTTTTTTTTTTTTTATGCCAAAAATCATTAGGATATTAAGTAAAGATCATGTTCCATGAAGATATTTAGTAAATTTCCTACCGTAAATATATCAAATCAAAAATTAAGTTTAGTAATATGCATTCCTAAGAACTTCATTTGGACAACTTTAAAGGCGATTTTCTCAGTATTTAGGTTTTTTTGCACCCTCAGATTCCAGATTTTCAAATAGTTGTACCTCGGCCATATCCTAACAAACCATACATCAATGGAAAGCTTATCTCAGTTTCAAAAAATTGACCCTTATGACTGGTTTTGTGGTCCAGGGTCACATTTATAGAAAACCAAGTTTTTTTATTATGTCAGTCAAGTAGAATTGATCCAATTACCATATTTGATAAGCTCTGTGAATGTGTGCTGATGATGTGTCTTTGTGCATAAAAGCTTATATTAAACCTGTTCATCGTGTGGAGTGATCATGTCTTCAGAAATTCAGGTCAAACCACTTGATTGCTTTTTCAATCTATTTAAGACATTTTTGAAGCTTGAAAATGTTGGTTCCGTGGGCTTTTTCAATGGATAGATGAAAATAATGAGAGAATATAAAAAATATCTTAATTTCTGTTCCAAAGATTAATGAAAGTCTGATGGGTATGGAAATTATCTGTGGTGTTCATTTTTGGATGAACTGTCACTTTAATGTTTCTACACACACATTAACTACATTTTTATCATTAAAAGTAATGTATAACTGCTAATGGATTACGAAATAACATTGAACAAATGGAAGTTTATACATTTATTGCAAATATTACATTCATTTAAAATTTATAAAAACTGTGCTCTGTCAGTTTATGATAGCTAATGCATTATAACATATAGAACATTTTATTTAATGTGCAGCATTTCTGTTAGTTTATTGTGATTTCAATGGATGGAAGATTCTTATTGAAAAGGTTTTCAATTTTGGTTTGTTTCTCAGACATAATAATAGAAGAAATAAGACTAACAGTAGACCATGATGATATTTTGCAGCCTGGTCTGTCACAGAGACATGTTTATAATTTGCAGCAGAGGTGCTCTGGGCCCAAATCTGTTCAGACAGTGTAAATACTGTTGGTCTGGGGTCAGTTTTGTGTTTTATCTGCAGTGTAATCAGCCTCGTTCCTGATAGCAGTAAAAGTGTAATCAAAGGAATAGCTCATCCCTGCTCAGTAGACAAAGTGTGTCTTGACTGAACATTGCAATTTTAAATCCATGAAAATACAATACAAGCAGGTTTGTCATGCAGTCTGTTGTATACAGCATTGGATTGAGAGTGCTGGTGTTTTGGTGCTCAGAGTGTCTATTTCTAGTTCTAAGTTTCTGATGGTGTTTTTTTTTTTTTTTTTTTTTTGTATGCTTGTTGTGTCTATTCTCTGAGGGTTTAGGTGCATGAGATTATCCAGGTGGAATATGCACCATAAAATATAGTGGATTGAGACCAACCGAGCAGCTTATATTGTTTGTGCTAAATGTGTTCTTTGAACATTTATTGCATTTCCTGACATTTTGTTTGTTTTTTCCTCCTGTAAGGCCTGACGCATCTGATTGGCTCGCCTCTGCTCAGGGCCTACATGCACGGCTTCTTCATGGACATCAGGCTCTACCACAAGGTGCACATTTGTGTCTGAGCATTTGTGCATGTCCTGTTGTTTGTGTGAACATTTTTGTTTTGTTTTTTTAAATGATGATTGAAGTTTAATTCCTGTGCATTGGCGTAGGTGAAGACCATGGCGAACCCGTTTGCCTATGAAGAGTACCGTAAGGACAAAATCCGGCAGAAGATCGAGGAGTCGAGAGCTCAGAGAGTGCAGCTCAAGGTAATGCTTGTTGACACATTCACCCTGTGTGCGTGCTCATCTCAGCTATGAGTAAACCTGGCAGATGAAGATGACAGAAGTATTGGTGAAATCTTGTTACAAAAACTCACAGGTTTTCTATAGGAAAAATATTCATTTTATAAATTCTTTTTTCAGAACTGTTTAGTTAGCCAGTGTTGTGTTGGGTCCCTATGAAATCTGTTTTTTTTTTCCAGATTAACTTTTTTGAATTCCATTTAGTAATTTAGCAATTTTAGTCGTCAAAAAGCATGTGAAATTAATTGAAATCAGAGGTGGACAGTAGGGCTGCACAATTAATCAATTTTCTAATCGCAATTACAATTATGGATTCCACAATTATGTAATCGTTCAAAGTCCATTTATGTTATTCTGCGTGCTTAAGATGTTTTTTTTTCTTTCTACAGGTTATCTTAAGGGTTTTTCCATTGTTTTAATTTTAGTTTTAGTATAATATTATAATAGCATTCATGGTTTTGCTTATTTTTATTTAAAGAATAAACCAATCCAATGTATAATTGACATTTGAGGCTTAATACTATAGAAAAGCAATAAAGGTTTTTCAGTTAGAGTGTTTTCAGCTTATGTTCATGCAAAAATATGGCATGCAGTTTCTTCAAACAATGGTATAAACATCATTCAGTGTAAATTGTGATAATCGTAATTAATAATCGCAATTACAATTTCAAGGGAATAATCGACAATTATGATTTTTGTCATAATCGTGCAGCCCTAGTGGACAGTAGTGAAGTATTTTTACTTTACTCAAGTAAATTTAAAGAGTGTTTTTCTTTGGAAAACTTTTACTTCACTACATTCCAAAGCATAATATTGTACTTTTTACTGCACTACATTTCATAAATAAAAGTTGTTGTTGTTGTTTTACCTTTAATAGTTTAAACATTAAAAATATAGTACTTTCTTGTACTCAAGTAAATATTTGAATTACTTTTACTTGCGTAAAAGTAAGAAAGAACTACATTTCTAATGTAATTAAGTATTAAATGATATTTAATATGAAATGTAGTGCAGTAAAACAGTGTAATATAATGCTTTGGAATGTTGTGAAGTAAAGTTTTCTAAAGAAAAACACTCTGATAAAGTTCAGACACTTGAAAAGTACTTTTAAAGCAGAGTAAAAATACTTCACCACTGTCCGCCTCTGATTGAAATTATGAAACGTGCATAATTTAACAGCACTTTATTAAAAGTTTAACCATGTGGACCCTATAAGGACTCCATTCCTAAATTTAATTAAATTTTTCCCAAATCCCATTAAAATGTAAAATGATTACATTTTAATAATCAATTGAAATTATAAAATGTAACAAGTTTTTTAAAATGTAATAGTAACATTTAATACTTTATTAAAATGTTTACAATAATAGGACCCTATGAAATGTTTTATATTTCATATTGTTGTCTGTTTTCAAAGCCAGTGGTAATCAAATGAACTCATAAAACATGAATTATTTAATAAAAAATGAATTTAATTAAAAAAACTTAACAATTGCTTTTATTTTTTGCCAAACAAAATGCCAAAATGGAAAACAAAAAGTGAGATATTACTTTAATCATTTTATTATTATTATAATTATAACTTTGAGAAGTACAGTAGTAATATATTCCTGCCACAGTTTTTTCAAGTTAAACAGAACATTAATTTGGGTGTGTTGTAGTGAAGATCTTTGAGTTTGAGTGATGTAGTTTTCCTCAAATGAAGTGGTGTAAATCTGCTGGCGTGACTGTCAGAGCAGCTCTGGAGATGAAGTTTATTTATGTGCTCATATAGTGAGACGCAGACGAGTATGCTTCAGTATGCATGTATAAGATGAAACCACGTCACTCATTCACACAGATGTGCAGAACATGCAGACTTCATATTTAAAACAGTGTTTTTGCAGCACAGCATTCACAGACGCTGAATTTTGTCCATCCACTTTTTCCACATCGGGCCCTAGTGTTCACTGGGTTTTTTTTTCTAGAGCAGTTTTTATATTCTCATAGTCTGTTATCATCAGTGCTTTGACTCCGTCATTCTCTGTCTTGTTTTCTCTAACAGAAGCTGCCCAAGGTCAATAAGGAACTGGCCATGAAACTCATGGAGGAAAGTGAGCTTTCGACCAAGAAGAAGAAGAAAAAGGGCAATGTGGGCAATGTTTCTTTCACGCATTTCCACACTGATGGAAAAATTTTAGTCCAGTGTTTTAATTCTGTTGTCTCTCTCACTCACTTTCTCATTCTGCTCTTATCTGTTTTTCTCTCAAGGCCGTAGCCAATCTCCTGACGGACGACCGTTTCAAGGTGATGTTCGAGAACCCTGATTACCAGGTGGATGCGCGGAGCGAGGAGTTTCGGCTGCTGAACCCCATCGTGTCTCAAGTGGGTGAAAAGAGGAGGAGGCAACTCAGCCAGCTTGTTCAGCAAGAGGAACAGGTACACAACAACAAGCACTTCTTACAGCTGTTTCAGACCCGATGATCCGTTTTAAGGGATCATAGGCATTTTCCCAACACAAAATATGATTTGAAAGGTAGGCTTTATAATTATGCTGCCTTGCAAGATCATGTACGGCAAATTCTTAAGCAGTATCGCATGTATCCTGCAAAAAATACATGAATTATCATTTAATGAAAGATGACAATAAGAAGTATTTTTAATTACTGAAAAGTGTAATTAAAATAGTTATGTCAAATTAAAATTAGGACTGCAACCTGCCTATTATTTTAATTATTATTATTATTATTATTTGAACAGTTAATTAACTATTAATTGTTCAAATAATAATAATCTGCAAACACCTCAGGATAAGTTATGCAACATAACTATTTAGTGCATAGTATGTAGAGTTGCATGATTATTTCCCTTGTAATATAAAGGCAAGGCAAGTTTATTTAGATAGCACATTTCATACACAATGGTAATTCAAAGTGCTTTACAGGTGCATCTCAAAAAATTATAATATTGTGAAAAAGTTCTTTTTTTTTTTCTTGTAACTTTTTTCAAAAAGTGAAACTTTTATATATTTTAGATTCATTGCATGTAAAGTAAAACACTTCAAAAGTTTTTTTGTTTTAATTTTGATGATTAGAGCTTACAGCTCATGAAAGTCAAAAATCAGTATCTCAAAATATTAGAATATTTCCTAAGATCAATCAAAAGAAAGATTTGCAAAACAGAAAAGTTCAAGTTCTTTAAAGTATGTTGATTTATGCACTCAATACTTGGTCGGGGCTCCTTTAGCATCAGTGAGGTGTGGC
>JAFVLL020028187.1:48137-80435 GCA_021397915.2 Tor tambroides
GTAAATCGATATATCGGTCGATCTCTAAATACATTTAAACTAAACATATTGAGATGTGCAGGAGATCCAGCAAAGTTTGTACTGTTGCACCTCCGCCTAAACGCGTTAGCCTAAATGGTATGCAGTAGCATTCATTAACACAGTGGATGTTGAACCATTGAACGTTGATCACACAATAGCTTTATATGATACGTTTTTAATTTATTTATTATTTTTTTTATGCGTGCATAAACATTGATGAATGCACATGCAGCGCACATATATGGAAAACTTGTTTTTTCTTATGTCAAGCAAGTACGGTTGATCCATTTACCATATTTGATAAGCTCTGTGAATGTGTGTTGATGTGTGTTTGTGCATAAAAGCTTATATTAAATCTGTTCATCGTGTGAAGTAATTGTGTCTTCAATCTCTTAAAGACATTTTTGAAGCTTGAAAATGTTGGTTACGTATGCTTTTCCAATGCATAGATGAAAATAATGAGAGAATATAAAAAATATCTTAATTCGTGTTCCAAAGAATAATGAATGTCTGATGTGTATGGAAATGATGTGTTGTTGATTTTTGGCTGAACTGTCACTTTAACGTTTCTGCATACACACATTTTTATCATTAACGGTAACTTATAACTGCTAATGGATTACGGCATAACAGTGAACAAATGGTAGTTTATTAATTCATTTTAAAATTAATTTGAAAAGTTTATTTATTAAAAATAGGCTCTGTCAGTTTATAATACCTAATGCATTAAAATTATAACATATAATGATGACATATAGGACATTTTATTTCATGTGCAGCGTTACCGTTAATTTATTGCGTGCATCATGATTTCAATGAATGGAAGATTTTTTTTTTGAAAAAGGTTTTAAATTTTGGTTTGTTTCTCAGCCATAAAAATAGAAGAAATAAAATAACAGTAGACCATGATGAGATTTGGCAGCCTGGTCTGTCACAGAGACATGTTTGTAATTTGCATCAGAGGTGCTCTGGGTCCAGATCTGTTCAGAAAGACATGTCACACTGCTGGTCTGGGGTCAGTTTTGTGTTTTATCTGCAGTGTAATCAGCCTCTTTCCTGATAAGCAGTAAAAGTGTTCAAAGAGTGTAATTGAAGGAATAGTTCATCCCTGCTCAATAGACAAAGGTCAGCTGAATTCTTTAAGTGCTTTAGCATGTCTTCATTGAACCTTACGATTTTAAAACCACGGAAATACAATAGAAGCAGGTTTGTCATGCCGTCTGTTGTATACAGCATTGGGTTGAGGGTGCTGGTGTTTTGGTGCTCAGAGTGTCTACTAGTGTCTGGTGGTGTATTTAGTGTACTTGTTTGTCTCTTCTCTGAGGGTTTAGTTGCATGAGATTATCCAGCAGATAAACTGTGCATGCTTAAGAAACACTACAATGACCCCTAAAAGTATTAAGCCCAGTTTTGCTCAAAACAAGCTCTTTTCTTCATCATTTTGTTGCTCGGCGACCTTTAATCAACTGGTGCCAAAGTGATTTTTAGTGGATGCATGAAGTCAGTCTATACTTTTTGACCGTTATATCTTTTTGTCCACTTCATCTGATAGATTATTACAATATTATGGCATTTTGCACGTTAAATCAGGTTTAAAGGGATAGTTCACCCAAAAATGAAAATTCTCATCATTTACTCAAGTTTCTTATTTCTGTTGAAAGCAACAGTTAGTGGTAGCCATTGACTTGGTATTTTTTCCATTCTGTGGAAGTCAATGGGAACCAACCACACATTCTCCAAAATATCTTCTTTTGCTTTCAACAGAAGGAAGAAACTCATACAGTTTTGAAACAACTTGAGGGTAGAATATACACCCAAAACACATAGTGGATTGGGACCAACCGAGCAGCTTATATTATTTGTGCTAAATCTATTGTTCTTTGTGATTCTTAAACTTTTGTTGCATTTCCTGATGTTTCACTTGTTTTTTTCCTCCTGTAAGGCCTGACACATCTGATTGGCTCGCCTCTGCTCAGGGCCTACATGCACGGCTTCTTCATGGACATCAGGCTCTACCACAAGGTGCAGATTTGTGTCTGAGCATTTGTGCACGTTCATTTTTGTTTTTTAAATGATGATTCATATTTAATTCCTGTGCATTGGCGTAGGTGAAGACCATGGCGAACCCGTTTGCCTATGAAGAGTACCGTAAGGACAAAATCCGGCAGAAGATCGAGGAGTCGAGAACTCAGAGAGTGCAGCTCAAGGTAATGATTGTTGACACATTCACTCTGTGTGTGTGTGTGTGTGTGTGTGTGTGTGTGTGTGTGCGCGCGCGCACGCTTATCTCAGCTATGAGTAAACCTGGCAGATGAAGACCACAGAAGTATTGGTGAAAAGAAATCTTGTTACAAAAACTTGAAATCTATGAAATCTGTTTTATTTTTATTTTTTTCCAGCTTATTCCATTTAGTAATTTTAGTAATCAAAAAGCAAGTGTAATTAATTGAGATAATGAAACTTGCATAACTGAACAACACTTTATTAAATGTTTAACCATATGGACCCATTACTAAATTTCATTTTATTTTTCCCAAATTCCATGTTTTCCATTTTATTCTGTTTTAATAGTTAATTTAAAATGTAATATTCATTTGAAATCATAAAATGTAACCACTTTAATAGTTTATTAAAATGTTTATAATAATAAATGAAATGTTTTATTTTTCGTAAGTTTTCAAAGCCAGTGGTAATCAAATGAACTCATAAAACATGAATTATTTAATAAAACTGGATTTAATTTAAAAACTTAACAATTCCGTTTATTTTGTTGCCAAACAAAGTGCTAAAATTAAAACATAAGAGAAATTGTGAGTTCTTTTATCATTTTTATTATTGTTAGAATTATTATATTAAGTACATTCTACTGTATAATCTATTCCTGCCACAATTTTAAACCAAACATTTGTTACGGTGTGTTGTAGTGAAGATCTTTGGATCTGTAATTGACGGTAGTTTTCACAAATGAAATGGTGTATATCTGCTGCAGTGACTCTCAGAGCAGCTCTGGAGGTGAAGTTTTTATGTTTTTATGAAGTTTTTATTTACTCGTTCACACAGACGTGTAGGCTTCATATTTAAACCAGTATTTTTGCAGCACAATATTCACAGACACTAGATCATATCGCCATTTTGTCCATACACTTTTTCCCTAGTACTGAGTGAGTATAACAGTTTTTTCTGTGTTCTCATGGTCTGTTATCATCAGTGCTTTGACTCATTCTCTGTCTTGTTTTCTCTAACAGAAGCTGCCCAAGGTCAACAAGGAGCTGGCCATGAAACTCATGGAGGAAAGTGAGCTTTCAACCAAGAAGAAGAGGAAAAAGGGCAATGTGGGCAATGTTCCTTTGATGCATTTCCACACTGATGGAATACAGAAATATTGTAGTGTCAAGTGTTTTAATTCTGTTGTCTCTCTCACTCCTTCTCTGGTTCTGCTCTTATCTGTTTTTCTCTCAAGGCCGGAGCCAATCTCCTGACGGACGACCGTTTCAAGGTGATGTTCGAGAACCCTGATTACCAGGTGGACGCGCGGAGCGAGGAGTTTCGGCTGCTCAACCCCATCGTGTCTCAAGTGGGTGAAAAGAGGAGGAAGAAACTCAGCCAGCTTGTTCAGCTAGAGGAACAGGTACAATTTTTTTCCTTCCTGAACTGAAAAAGGTATGAAATATAAATAGTGTTCAAGGTATTGTACCAAGTTAGAAATCCCAGTGTCGTGACAACTCTACTGGAGATGTGGAAATGTAAATAAAAAAAATACTAAAAATGACAAAAAACAACAACAAAAGGACTAAAGTTTTTAACTGAAATTCAGATGAAAACAAAACATAAAAACTAATTACTTTTTATCTAACTTGCTTTAAACTTACCATTAAATGTACTGTATTGATATATATATAAAAAAAAAAGAAAATAGAAAGAAAATATAGGCTTATTCCATTTTTTTTTTATATTAACATCATAAAATGCATTAAAATAATATATTAAACCAAGGTTTTCCAAACTGGGCTTAATGTAAGAACTGCAGTGGGTTTGTGAGTTGATAAAATGCTAATAATTAATTAAATCATAACATATGTAAAATACATTTTTTAAACACGTGAACACTAAAAATAGAAATGATTTCCTTTATTATCTGTTTACCATGTCAGTGTGACCGTTAATCAACATCAGAGAACTGTAAATATGCAAATGTGATAAATTATTGAAATATTACCTTCCTCAGAAATATTGCAAGTATCATTTCAGTGGTGTGTGGCTGACAAAAATGGTTGGGAATCCCTGCATTACATGAACGAACTTTAATAGACAGACAATAATGACATTACACGCTCAAGGTCTTTCAGAATCAGTCAATTATGAATGATTTACTGCCATTGTGTGAATAATATCTAATCAGGTAATCCATGCAAAAGTTACTGTAATCTGATTAAAAAGGTGTAATATATTCTAATTATGAGTACTCGATTTTTGGAATCTGATTATGTAATCCAGATAACATGTCATCAATTACTAGACCAGCTCTGAAGGCAGGTCTCAAGGTTTTGTGAACAGAGCTAAAGTCTTCTGATTGTGGAAATTATAAAAATACCACCATGAAACTTTTGAAACAAGTGCAACATGTAGATGTCACATTGAGACTTCTCTCAAACTGCCTTGATCTCTCTAGCAGGATGAGGAGGAGGAGGAGATGGAAGGCCGTGGCAGCTCTGAGGAAGAGGACAGCTCTGATGATGATGATAAGGGCTGGGTGCAGGAAGTGAGGGAGCAGCGGCGTCTTTTACGGGCGGAGGAGCGAGAGCGCACCTTCATCCAGAGGAAAGAGAGGAGGCAGCAGGACCGCGAAACCAGCTTACAGAGCTCTGATCCAGTCAGGAACCGCCAGCAGGAGCCTCAGAACCAGCCCAGATTCTACCAGATCAAAGCAGGAGAGGAGTTTCGCAGCTTCGGCGACGTGGCCCGCAAACAGAAGATGCAGAAGTGAGTTACTCTTAGATTATTTTAAAACCGTTTATAATGTGGGGTTTCTGTGGGGCTTAAAAAGTCTTAATTCACCCCTCCACACATTAAGTCCTTAAATGGGAACAGAAAATTATGAAATTATGTCCTTGAATGCAAAAAATAAATCTTTCTCAGTGTTTCTTTTTTTTTTTTTTTTTTTTTACCAAATTTATTTTTTAAATATCTGAACATCCTTAAGTCAAGAAAAATTTAACTGAGTTGCAAGTTGAAGATACGAAGGCATGTTTTCTGGAAAAAAAGAAAATGACAAAATTGAGTTAATAACAAATGTCTATCAGAGGGGTATGAAAACTTGTTTTCTCTATAAATTAAGTAGATTTTTCAGAATCCAATTGGTAGATTTGTTCTTGTTTAATTAATTAAACTTTGTACTTTTTTCCCCAAGAAAACAAGACTTTTTGTTAATCATAAGTTCACTTCATTTTTTCAGAAAACAAGACTTAAATCATTTTGCATCTCAAATTAATGTGTCTTTAAGACTCTTAATTCATTTGCACTGGAAAAAATACACACACACACACAAATTTACTGCTATTTCCGTATTATGGTGATTGGAAATAGGCATTCAGGCTGCTGTAGTGGAGATCTGTTAGTTGTATTTTCAAACTGTTGGTAAACACTCATTGTGTGCCTAGATATGTAGATTTAGAGAACATACAAACGTATTGTGTTCCCTTCCATTTATTTCTTACATTTTATTTACTTGGTCTTAAAAAGGTCTTAAAGCCTTAAATTTACCATCATGCAACCTACAGAAACCCTGTTATAGCACCAAGAATACTTAGAGCTTAAATCCTGAAGTATGCTTCCCTTCATCTTCAGCACAGTCTAATGCACAATCTTTTTTTTTTTTTTTTGTCTGTGTGGACAAAGGCACATGGCAATTTGATTGATTGCTCTCATAGAAGGATTTATCTGCACTCGCCGTCAGTAAGAGTACACTTTGAAGACGTGTATGTAAAGCTGCATTATACTGACTCACAAAATGATCAGCCCTTTTAGTTTTTAGTTTAACTTTATTGTCTGTACAGATTTCCTGAACAGAAATTCATCTTTGACACTGGCATAGAAAGTACATCCTAACAGACAGTACTATGCATTCACATATCACATAATGAAACACACAGATAAAAGAAAAAATTAATACAATAAAATATATAAATATGTCTACACACATGCATACACGTGTACACATGCCTACCCAGAAAATACCTCATGATAATACCTCAATTAAGAATTTGGTTTAAAACAGTCACCACCAATGGTACAAATGATCTTTTATACAAGTTCTTTTTAGCCAGCGGTATACGCAGCCTGCGCCCTGAAGGAAGGGCCTCAAAGCAGGAATGGAGTGGATGAGTTTGATCTGAATAAACTGCGAACACCTTTTTTTTTTCCATAAAGTTTAAAAACAGCTCTTGCATTGTACTCTGTTTCTGGCCAGTGGTCTTATTTGCTTCATTAATTACTCGTGTTAATTTATTTTTCTGTCTCATTGTTAAATTACCATACCACAATACAATATTATATGTTAAAATACTTTCAATCATCGATCTATAAACAATGGTTAGGACCCTCCTATCGATGCTAAAATTTCTTAGTTTCCTAAGTAGACCTAAACGCTGTCTTGCATTCTTGTGTATATGGTCCACATTTTCCTGGAATGAGAGTTTATCATCAATGATTGTACCTAAATATTTAAAATTTGAAACTTGCTCTACCTTTACACCTTTTATAGTAATTTGTTCATATGAGACACCAACCGTACCGGTTATTATTGACGGGTAACACATGTTGACTCTGGGTTGAATCGCATGTAAGTGAACGTGCCATATATAGCGAGCATGTCTTCCTCCTAATGGGTTTTAAAGTGCTAGACAATCATCTAATGCTCTCAGACTTGATGTTTTACACAGTGAATCATTTACACTTAAACTAGCAGGGTTTTTCCATGTTAAAGTCAACATGAAATCAAAATTGACTCTATTTTGCATTATTAATGTGTGTTCGTGGTCTTACTGGGAACGATTCCTGATGCACATTATTATTAAGGAACAATAGTTTTTCTACACATTTGTTAGTTACAACGTAATAACTTTCCCGACTGATTTCGTTTTTTAGAAGAATCTAATAATAAAAATATATGACCCTGGACCACAAAACCAGTCTTATGTGTAAATTTTTAATGCTTATTACTAATCAAAAATGAAGTTTTGATATATTTACGGTAATAAATTTACAAAATATCTTCATGGAACATGATCTTTACTTAATATCCTAATGATTTTTGGCATAAAAGAAAAATGGATCATTTTGACCCATACAATGTATTTTTGGCTATTGCTACAAATATACCCCAGCGACTTAAGACTGCTTTTGTGCTCCAGGGTCACATATATGTAAATATATAAATCTAACATGATCATCAGGCTTTTGAGGAACGTTTGTAGTCCTCTACATCCCACCCTTCACTATTTTCTCCTGTTAAAGATTTTCAAGTCACATTACAGAAGTAAAAAGATTTGTTTTGTTGTTGTTGTTGGTTATTATTTTGCTCAGTTACTCAAACTTGAACTGTTTGACTCACTCAGGACGTCTCTGGAGGAGCGACTCCAGCGGGAGCAGAGCTCAGGGATGCTAAACCTCAATGACACAGCAGTTGGAAGCAAACAGCTCACTTTCACTCTCAAGAAGGTAAGCGTGCTGATGGCAACCTATCCCAGCTGCCACCCGTCTGCAGATTGAGGCTTTATTCCACTCATTTGATCTCTACTGATGTTTCATCTGCAGAATGCAATTTGAAGAATGCCGAATGGGTTTTAATTTGTTACTGCGATATATTGTTCGGTCTTTGGTCGAATGAAGGTTATGGTGTGGTAAAATTGGGTCAGACTCCTTCCCAGCTCAGATTTCTGCTGACTCACAGCAAAGTCTGCAGAATGGCTTCTGTATGCCCTGAATTCTCACCGTGGTTTTTCTGTCCTTTGACCGCTCACACGCCCGTTTAATTCCCATACTCCTCCTGTCTGTCGAACACATCATTCAGGGAAATCACTTAGCTGCTTTGTTGGGTTGTTAAATGGACCTGAAAATATTTTCGTAACTGGATAGTTTGAGTAGTCCATATGACTCATGCACTATAATCCGTGTCTTCTGAAGTCATTTAAAATCTTGTGTAATAGTTCAGTGATGATAGAACCATTCTGCTGTAGTTCTCAAGGAAGTATGACACAATTAATCTTCAAAGATTGGGGTCAGTACATTTAAAAAAAAAAAAAAAGACATTAATTTAGCAAGGATGAATTAAATTAAAATCACAGTAAAGATGTTTAGGATTGTAATATAAGGAATGTTTCATAGAAATGCTGTTATTTTGAACTTCCTGTTCCTCAGACAATCCTGTGAGGAAAAACAAATTATATTTTGTATACAAAAACTGTTTTCAACATTGGCAACAAGAAAAAATTTTGATAGTTGAACAATAATAATTCAATAGAATCAATAATTGAGCAGCAAATCAGCATATTAGAATGATTTCTGAAGACTGGAGTAATGGGAATAAATTACATTTTACAATATATTCACATAAAAAGGATACTTTAAATTGTAATAATATTACACAATTACTATTTTACTAAATTTTCGATAACACAAAGACAAAACATCTTGACATCAAAAAATCAGTGACCCCAGTCTTTTCATTGGCAGTGTAAAACATCATTTGTTCTTGATCGTCTCAACCATTCTCTGTTTGTGGAAAAACAACAGCATATAAGTTTAAAATAAAAGTACACTTTGACCATTTTTTGGACAAACTATTCCTCTAGCATATGTGGTGTCCGCATGAGAACACCTGCTTGTTCTCTGTGGTTGTGCTGCGTTCACAGTAGGACAAAGAATTAAAACACTAGATTTTTCTCATAGTGGATTTGTTTGGAATTTAGTTCTCCAAGTTTAAGCAGTAGTTGCTTTTCTATCCATTTGAGTTAAGTTGACCTCAGTAAGCTTGAATTACTCTATACAAACTATCAAAACTAGAACGGAGTAAACATTTACTGATGGACAGCAGCGCTAACTTCAAAGCTGTATTGCACTATAAATAATGTAAAATGCCATGCAAGGACCTTTCTTTGAACTGGTTTATTTCCATGAAGAGTCTGAACAAACCGAAGAATGACTAAAGACAGCTGATGAATCGCTGAAATGAATCAAGTTTTCCAGTACTTCTTGAAAGAGAGAGAACGAACGCATTTGATTACAGCTGAGTGGTGTGTTACGCTACACCGATCTTCTTGGAAAAGGGTATTCTGTTAGTGGAAAAGCGACACTATTTTTTTTTTTTTTAAAGCTGATCTATTGTTGTGCTGAGTCACTGCTGTTAGTCAGTCACTACTCAATGCTGCTTAGATGCAGCCAAGCCATTTTTTAATCTTTCGGAACAAATTCTAAAAAAAAAAAAAAAAAAACTTAGACAAGCTGTGGATCATTTTGGCTTTGCCGTTAATCGTTTCATATACTTGTATTTTGTCAGACGGAGAGGCAGCGATTTCAACAGCAGGCTGAACGTGACCATCATGAGGAGAGGAGGAAGATCAGACGGGCGGCTGGACACTTACATTCTCACAGGGGAGGACGAGGAAGAGGAAGAGGCGGCGGAGGAGGAAGAGGACGAGGCGGCGGAAGAGGACGAGGAAGAGGCGGTGGAAGAGGAAGAGGTGGTGGAAGAGGAAGGAATCCCTTTTAGACTCAGGACTGATCGTCCTCGTGGATGCTGATATGCAGAACTTTCAAAAACAGCCTTAAAATGTGTCTGATCATAGACATCTGCAGGAACCACTTTTGTGTTCAAGAGACAGATGTCAAGAGACAGTTCCATTACAGATGCTGTCAATGATTCACATTAAGAGACTGTGTATGTGTGTGTGTGTGTGTGTGTGTCAGACGTCCCTTTTTCCACAACATCTCTCAGTACAGTCTAAACAGGACCTTGTGTTTTGTGAAGAACCATAAAACATTTTTATCAACATCTGCTCTGTCCTGTTCTGATTTACACACACAAATCAATTCTCATTCAGCATCGATTCTCTTTTAGTGCTGATCATTTCTAAAATGCTTTTGATTCTTTATAACGGTTTACAACTAAATCATGGTTTGACTCATACAAAACCCCAACACAGAGAATCAAACATGGCCATGTCCCATTTTACATACACTATATAGACAAAAGTTTTGGGACACACTTCTTAAAGGGATAGTTCACCCAAAAATGAAAATTACCCCAGGAATTACTCACCCATAAGCCATCCTAGGGGTATATGATTTATTACTTTCAGACGAATCCAGTCGGAGTTATATTAAAAAATGTTGTCTTGGCTCTTCCCAGCTTTATAATGGCAGTGAATGGTGGTCGAGATTTTGAAGCAAATTAAAGTGCATAAATCCATCATAAAAAGTACTCTACATGGCTCCAGGGCGTTAATAAAGGCCTCCTGAAGTGAATCGATGCATTTTTGTAAGAGTAATATCCATATTTACAACTTCATAAACCGTAATCTTCTGCTAACTGTCATTTGCGCGTTCACGAGAGAGTGGCATTTCTGCGGATGACGCAAGTTATAAGCGTAGCGTAAGCTCCAATGAGAAGTGATGAACGCAGAAGCACAGAGGAGAGAACAAAACAAAACACCTGACATGAATTAGAGATTCATTCAAAATGAAGATTTGTAAAGAAAGCCAAGAGGAGAGAGTGGTTTTCCTTTGCTGTAAACAAAACTTCGTTCTCGCAAGACTAGGATATTCTCACCGGAGCTTACACTACACCTACATAGTTAGAGATTATGGTTTATAAAGTTTTAAATATGGATATTATTCTTACACAAATGCATCTATTCTGCTTGGAAGGCCTTTATTAACCCCCTGGAGCCATGTGGAGCACTTTTTATGATGGATGGATGCTCTTTTTTTTGGGCTTCAAAATCTTTTTTTAAACTATTTTTAATATGACTCAGATTGGATTCGTCTGAAAGGAGAAAGTCATATACACCTAGGATGGCTTGAGGGTGACTAAATCATGGGGTAAAAACTATCCCTTCAATTGTTGAATTCAGAAGATTCAATCAGATGTGTTGCCACAGGTGAATAAAATCAAGCACCTTGCCATGCAACCTGCATTTACAAACATGTGCAAGGGTCGATCTGAAGAGCTCAGTGAATTCAAACATGGTAGTGTGATTGGATGCCACCTTTGCAATTAGTCAGTTTGTGAAATTTCACTCCTGCTAGATAGTCCACCTTCAACTGTAAGTGGATAATGGAAGATCTTAGGAACAGCAGCAATTCGAAGCAGAAGACCATGTAATGTCACAGAGCGAGGTGACCGAGCGTGTAAAAGTCACCAGCGCTCATATTAACATATAAACTGTGTGGCAGGAGCTTCATGGAGTGGGTTTCAATGGCCAAGTGGCTGCATGCAAGCCTCACATCACCAAGATGGACGGAGTGGAGTAAAGCACACCGACACAGGACTCTGGAGCAGTGGAAGCCTGTTCTGTGGAGTAACAAATCACGCTTCTCTGTTTCGCAGTCTGGTGCCAGGAGGACATTAGCTTTGCCTCTGCACTGTGCCAGATGTAAAATTTGGTGGAGGAGGGACAAGGGTACAATGAACAATGGGGCTGTTTGTCAGGCTAGGCATCTTCCACTGAAAGGAAATCTTAATGCTTCAGCATAACAAGACATTTTGGACAATGCTATGTTTCAGCTTTGTGTGAACAAGTTCTATTCCAGCATAAGTGAGCCCTGGTCCTTAAAGGCAGGGTTGGATGGTTTTGGTGTGGAAGAATTTAAAGAGATAGTTAACCCAAAAAAAAGAAAATTCTGTCATTAATTACTCACCCTCATGTCATTGTAAACCCGCAAGACCGTTGATTATCTTCTGAACACAAATAAAGATATTTTTTGATGAAATCCAAGAGCTTTCTGACCCTGCATAGACACCAACAGAACTACCACGTTTTGTGGCAACATTTTTTACATTTTCATATTTTGTTTGTGACAAAATGTTTTTTGAAAAAAGCAACCTGTAAGATGTACAAGGTGCCATGTGCAATATATATATATATATATATATATATGCATTTTTTGCAAACTAATGATTTTAGAGACAATTCTAATATTGCACATTAGGCACATCAGATGCAAATTCGTACGCAGACATGGATGGAAGGCACACAGCATCACAGACTTATAAACTATCCAAACAGAGACACTCCATCCTCTGATGTTTCCATTCTCTTGAATTTAAGTAACCTCACATTACATAAACTAGCACCCTCAGTGAACTATAATTTAGACAGTTGAAAGTTAGATATTCACCACATTTTATAGACTTTAAAATAACATCTGCTTTAATGGAAAATGAAACTATCAGCTGGTAATATTTGAATACTGAGACAAATTTTGAGAAGTGAAAGCACAAGATTGCCCATCTGATGTTAGATTTGATGTTAGTCACTTCCTCCTGCCCTCAGTGTCAAATTTCCTTCTAATAAACTAATATATATATATATATATATATATATATATGTGTGTGTGTGTGTGTGTGTGTGTGTGTTAGTTTATAAATATATATAAAATTTTTAAAAAATTGTTTTAGTTTTACATTTAAATTGTAATTTACTGTAATTTGATAACAACAATGACAACAAATACATAATAAAATTACTACAACTTTAAAAATTTAAGTGAAAAAATAAATTTCCTGAAAAAAAGACCACATGAGGTTTTAGTTGGGATTGGGTCTTTATTCCTGCAAAGCAATATTAGAAGAGGTTTAGAAATGTGCTGTTTCTACTTTCCCTTAGGAAAATGCTTCAGCATGTCTGTTTAAAGAGCAGGGTGACATCATCAGTGCACAAACCACATGCGTACAATAGCCAAAACATTCTCATCCAGAAAAAGTGTTGACAGAGTTTGTTTTAATTACCTTATTTTAGCAATCAGGTCCATGAAATCATACGATATACATTCTGAATATAGTCACAACTAAAGGCCATAAAACTACACACTGCCTTGAGTGCCTAACAAGTTTTCTTAAAAAATAAGTTTCTTTATAATACTATTTAAATAATCAAATTAGAAGATCTAGTTGTGAAATGTCAGCTAAAGTTAATAGTTGTTCTCTATGGTTGCTGTGCAGTTACGTGCATTGTTGCTGCTGGGCACCCGTTACATTGACTTTCAACAAGTGCTGAGCACAAATATGGTCTTAAATGTTGTAATTCTGACGTATTTTTCATTTATTGGCAGGGACAGAGCATTTTACAGCTGGAGCTCTGCTATGAAAAAATGGAATTTTACAGTAATTGCAACTGATAAGAGGCTTGTGTCCAGTGATCGAAGAATATAAAAGGCAACAGGCTATTAGGAGATCATTTCAGGTGTTGTGCTGCCAAAACATGCTTCTAGGGTAATCAATAGAGTTTTATAGTCAGTAAGTCTTTATAAAGAGCTAATGCAATGACAAAATGATTTTCCTGTTCTATAAAAGCTCTTCATTCGTGCAAAAGATATACAAAGTTGGACATTTGAAAATGTACCACTATCATTGCATGGATATTCAAAACATCAAACCAAGTGGCATTTGGAGAAATGTAGCATTTCATCACTTGCTCACCAATGGATACAGTGCAGTGAATGGGTGCCGTCAGAATGAGAATCCAAACAGCTGATAAAAACAGCACGATAATCCACAAGACGTTTTTAACTTCATCTGTACATATCTCTCTCCTTATTCAGACATGACGACTTTTTCTATTGAGGAAGACTTTTTATTGATTATTGGTTTAAATAAATTATTGCAGAGGATCCATTGGTGAGCAAGTGATGAAATGCTACATTTTGCTAAATCTGCTATAATTTGCTAAATTGTATTTTTTTTTTTTTTTTTTTTTGACTGTCATTATGCCATATGGAGTGAAAAGTGAAGTTAGCTTCACCATGGTTCGCTTAAAAAAAACAATATGATTTTTTTTTTTTCCCCCATTGGCTTTTGGATTATTGTAGAAAATAAACTGATAATTTGATGATTCTTGCAAGTTTTCCCCATCATGATAATCTTTATAACTGAACACAACTTTCATGGATTTTAAAGCCTAAATACAATTGGCAAAAATAAAAATCTAAATGTAGACTTCAAACAAGCTACACCACGATCACATGACTCCAACATCACCACCATTAAGCTTTGGTCAGTTCTTCCTTTAAAAACCTTTTACCTCCCTGTTGAAAAAACTGCATATGCTGGTAAGGTATGTTTTGAATCATGGCAGCTGGTTTGAGATGGTTTAAGCTGGTCCTTAGTTGGTCTTTATCTGGTCATGAGCTGGTTTAAACTAGTCATGAGCTGGTCCTAAGCCACTAGCTCCTGCTCAGGACCAGCTCATGACCAACTAAGGACCAGCTTCCATTTAAACCAGTTCAAACCAGCTTCCATGCTTCAAAACATACCTAACCAGCATATGCTGTTTTTTTTTCAACAGGGCTGTCTCAGAAAATGTTTATTTTCTAGGCTCAGGGCTGCAGAGAGGAAGTGGTGCAAATCAAAAAAACTCTACTGACCTTAGTTCGCATCTGTCACACCTTACTTCCTTCTATGCAAATGTCTCCACTGCTAAAATGACATACTACCACAACAAAAGTAACAATTGTTCGGACTCTTGTACGCTTTTCAAAACGTTCTCTTCTCTTCTTTGTCCTCCTCCCCCCTCCCTCCTCTTAAGGTCCTTGCACACTGAGTCCGAAATTTTCGTATGCATTTTTTCTTTCTTTTTTCATATTCGTCATCCTTTCCTATTAAAATGCTTAACTGGTTTCTGCGAAAATGCAGAAAATCAAACCTGATCCAATTTTTTTTTATGAAGGACGAAAGTTTTGGAGGCAGTGTGTAAACGTGATTGACACAACGTGAGGTCGTATTTATTTTTTAACTTGCAAAAATTTCAGACGAGAATTTCGGACTCAATGTGCAAAAACCTTTACAGCTGACAACTTTGCTATATTCTTCATAAATATAACAAGAACAATCAGCGGCCAATAAGATTGCCCTGCTCTCGGTTGCTGAATCCCTAACTGGCAAGAGCAGCTTCCAGATCCTCAGTAGTCTTCTTGCTGGATCTGTCAGCTGCTTTTGACGCAGTTAACCACCAGATCCTCCTTTCCATCCTCATGAAGATAGGCATCTCAGGAACTGCACTCCAGTGGTTCAAGTCTTACCTCTCAGGTAGGTCCTTCAGGGTGTTTTGGAGGGGTGAGGTCACAACTTCTTGTACTGGGGTTCCTCAGGGCTCGGTGCTTGGACCACTTCTCTTCTCCATCTACATGTCACCATTAGGATCTGTCATTCAGAAACATGGCTTTTCCTGCTATGTAGATGACACTCAACTCTACTTCTCATTCCAACCAGATGATCCAACAGTGGCTGTTCGCATTGCAGCCTGTCTGACAGACATTTCTGGATGGATGCAGGACCATCATCTTCAACTCAACCTTGCTAAGACAGAACTGCTCGTGGTCTCAGCCAACCCAGAACTTCATCACAACTTCTCTATACAGCTAGGTTCGTTAACCATAACTCCTTCCAGGACAGCCAGGGATGATCAGTTAAACTTCACAGACCATATTGCTACTACCGCCCCGGTCCTGCAGATTTGCCTTATACAACAATAGGAAGATTAGACCCTTCCTATCAGAGTAAGCCACACAACTTGTCCAAGCTCTCGTTCTCTCCAGACTGGACTATTGTAATGCTCTCTTGGAGGACCTTCTGGCATGTACTATCAAGACTCTGCAACTGATCGAGAATGCAGCAGCGAGAGTGGTCTTCAACGAGCCAATAAAAAAAGGCCACGTCACATCTCTCTTCATCAGTTTGCACTGGCTGCCAATAGCCACCTGCATTAAATTCAAGGTACTGATGTTTGCCTACAAGACAACCACTGGCTCTGCACCAATATACCTAAACTCGCTAGTTCAGACTTAAGCGCCCTCCAGAAGCTTGCATTCTGCAAGTGAATGACGCCTCGTGGTGCCATCCCAAAGAGGCACAAAATCTCTCGCAGGGACCTTTTCCTGGACTGTTCCCAGCTAGAGGAAAGACCTGCCCATCTCAATTCCAGCAGAATTTTCAAAAAATGGCTAAAGACACATCTTTTTCGTGGACTTATTAAAACTAGGAAAGGAAGGAAAGGACGTGACGTGTGGCCAAGTATAGTGTCCCATACTTAGAATTTGTGCTCTGCATATAACCCATCCAAGTGCACACACACAGCAGTGAGAAGTGAACAAACACACACACACACACACACACACACACACACACACACACACACACACACACACACACACACACACACACACACACACACACACACACACACACACACACACACACACCCGGAGCAGTGGGAAGCCATTTATGCTGCGGTGCCCGGGGAGCAGTTGGGGGTTTGGTGCCTTGCTCAAGGGTCTCACCTCAGTCGTGGTAGCACTTACATATTCTATTCTATTCTATTCTATTCTATTCTATTCTATTCTATTTTTCTAATTCATTTAAAAAGAAAAACTTGCTGTGTACTTTGCTAGACTAACAGAGACTTGTCACTGCACCTGTATACTGTTGCTCTCTTGTTTATCTGATTGCTTTTATTGTTCTTATCATTTGTAAGTCGCTTTGGATAAAAGCATCTGCTAAATGATGAAATGTAAATGTAAAAATCACAAGAGGGTATTACCGATGTATTATGTAATATATTAAAACGCAAAAATATCTTGAGCTTGTGTTCACCTTATTTTAGACATTTATCCAAAAACCCATTTTTTTTATTTCAGGACAATGTAATTATGTCATCCCTGCAGCACTTTATAGGTTGGCCAGTTTTCTTCACAGTGCAATGGCAAAAAAAAAAAAAAAAAGTAAATGTTTGTGTCGTTCTTAACAGATGCATTAACATAAAATTTAAATGTTTACTGCACTGAATTTTTGCGCCAAATATTTGTCTTGGTGTGAACAGGCCTGTAGGCTCAACATAAAATGTAATAAAAAAAAAATGAAG
The DNA here is from genome assembly GCA_021397915.2 of Tor tambroides. Classification (NCBI taxonomy): domain Eukaryota; kingdom Metazoa; phylum Chordata; class Actinopteri; order Cypriniformes; family Cyprinidae; genus Tor; species Tor tambroides. The sequence continues at coordinate 65,291 of JAFVLL020028187.1, forward strand.
CCGTCCAAGGTAAATGTCCCGAAAAATTCCGGGGAAATTATATGTGAGCTCATTATTTTACAAAAAAAATGACCAAAATTAATCTTTCACTTAAACATTTTACTCCAGTGTAAGTTTTCTTTTGTGTTTAGTGGATGATATGGAAGAACAGAAGAGTTTTGGTTGGGTTTCACACAGCCAGACAAAAGAGGGTGTGCTTATTCAGAGTAATCCCCCCTCAGCGATTCGGGTCAAAAAGCCGCCCCTCTACACGTCACTGTCTGAGCCCAGGACCGTCTGAGGGCCACGCTGGGATTTACAGGCTCAGTGCTGGAGAGACCAGTGGGAAGTTGGGAATTTCTAGGAAAAGGAGGTGCGCTTCTGTCCACTTCATCACATTTTTCATCTCATATCTGTTGCATAGTTTGTGTTCAGACAGATCAAACGATGCCAGAGAATGCAAGCACTTATTAAAGTCAACATGAAATCAAAGCTTACCCTATTTACTGTGAAGAGTTCACATTGTCCATTCTTAACAACACCATTAAGGTTCTATAGCACTTTCAAAGCATGCTTCTTTATGGAACCTTTTATTATTCTGTTAAAAAAAGTGTTCAGCTACTGTTACAAGATTAAGAACCTTAATCTGGAACTGTTTCGAAAAATTAAAATGTATTATATTTTATATTAAATGCAACTTATTGAACTTAAATGTTTTTTTTTTTTGACTTCAGTACATCTTTATATGTAATGTCATATCTACTTGATCTAAAATCTGATTAAAGTGAACTGCTGAATGTACTGACAAGCATTTATAAACTAAAATATACTATAAAGTCATTTTTATAGAATATATTGAAATCACATTTGTAATGAAATTTTAATTTAGTACATTTACTTTAATTGTAATGTTGAGTTAGTCAACACATTAAAATAAGCGCACTTAGCATAAAAGATTATTTAAAACTGATTTAACCCTCTGGTGCTCTTCGGTCACTTTCTATTTTGTATTTTTAAAAATCACAGTTTTATCTGAATGGTACGAAACTTGGCGACTTTTATAGCATGTAGAATGTGAACACACACAAAAAATGAGGGCTTGATTCGAGCAGGCTCGTAAAAAAATTGTCACACTTGTGGTCTTCGGTCAAAAATGACCAACCATAGCAAATGAATGGGAAATTGACAAAAACACAGAAATTCAGCAAATTTTTGTGTGTACAATCTACAAATCTGCCTCAATGCAGAAAAAAAGTACGCAGCATTGACGGGGTGAAACTCTAAAACATCAGGAGTGCAAAACCAACACATCCACTCACACACAGATGCGTACACACACACTTATACACACACCTATGAACTGGTGTGACTGTAACACAGCAAATATATAAAATAAAAGCAATAATTCAACTACAATGCTGTAAAAAAGTGGACAGCAAGGAAGGGGTTACACTCTGAAACATCAAGCGTGCAAAACAGACACATCCACTCACACGCACACAGACACACACACACACACACAATTATACACATTCAGATGAATTGGTATGGTTATAACCATATAGTCATAACAACTCAAAAAACTGAAATAAGAGGTTGAAATCAGATCAGACCCAGAAGGATTAATCTCTGATAAAACATTCCTGTTCAATTTTGTTACTTTTTATAGAATTTTAATATGTTGTGTAACAAAATGCTTTCTGTGTTCAGTTTTGAATTCAGTAATAATAATTCAAAAACAGACGCTTTAAATCAACATTTCAAACAAACAAACAAAAAATCTAAACCTTTACAAAAAAGTTGTCTTTGAAAATGTCTAAATATATATCCAAACCCACAACTTAAAAATAAGTATTTATGTCTAAGAACAATTAGAGAATGTATAGGCCTTTTATATAGAGCTATGTAGGAATCTATGGGCTAAACCATGGAATTGCAGATGTTTTTCTTATTTTACTCCCACCAGATTGCACTAATCTGGCTTCAAAAATTGGATTTTAAAGGCATTGGCTCTATTTTAACATGAAATACTTCCATAATTGAAAAGTGATCAAATATTTGAAAAAAAAAAAAAAGTGTACAAGCGTGTTGACACAGTCATTAAAGTGTCATGAAAAGCCACTTAAGTGGCCTTTTTTCATTGCTGTTACATTATCTGCAAGTACAGTTTTTAAAAATATACTATCTATTTGAAGTACACTACAAGTGCACATTCACTACAATCAAGCACACTTCTTTTTCACAAGGCCATGAACCCATCTCTGGCAGCGCTCTGTCATTCTCTATAAGTGTCCTCTCATGTGTGTAAAAAAGTGGTCTCGATCATGGCGAGCTTCTCTTCTTTGCACTCCGTCTGGCCTCGTTTATCCTCTTTTGATCCTGCTCTCATTTGTGCTTTCCTTCTGATCTCCCTCTTTTGTCTCCCTGGTTTTCTGCGGGAGGAACTGAAGAGAGAAATGTGCTGACTCGAGAAACAGAGAGATCTCACCACACTGGGTCTTGGCGCTCGTCCTGCCTGCCTGTCTGTCTAGTGCGAAGGCACCTACCTGACAGCCATCGCAATTCTCAACAGCTCATAAATGACATTTATTGAGATCAGCACCATCTCTTTGTTGCAAAAGTCTGAAATAAATGGCCTATACTTTGCGGTCAGCGCTCACCTGCTAAAGCCATAGCCTATAAAGATCAAAAGCAGGGGAATATGTAATCTAATGCATTTTGTCTTGAACTGGGGCTTAAGTACGACCGCAGAAGATTGTGGTCACAAACCTCTTGAGACATGATGTAAGAGAGAAAAGCCATGCAAATCCATCCACTTCTTTTCACTTAAACTTAATAACACTGATTGTTAAAGTCATTACGCTTTTAACTCATTAAACAAGTTGACAAAACAGAGCAGGCTAGTCATCAAAAGTGGAATTATAGCCAAAGTAGTGGTTTATTTGTTAAATCATTTGCTTCTACTCCTTAAATGGAAAAAATAAACAGTAGACATTATTTAATAGTTTACTTAAACACCAACCTCCAGAGCTCCAGAAGAGCTTTAACTCATATCAAATGCAAGACAGTTCTCAATCACTGTATCGTCACGAGCAGGTGCTTCATTCCCTGTTGAAAAAACAGCATATGCTGGTAGGTATATTTTGAAGCATGGTTTGAAGCTGGTCCTAAGCAACTAGCTCCTGCTCAGGACCATCTTAAACCAGCTCAAACCAGCTGCCATGCTTCAAAACACACCTAAGCAGCATATGCTGTTGATTTTTTTGTTCAAACAGGGTTCAAAACTTCAGTGTTCATCCTCATCAAACAGATCTTCAAAAAGATGGGGTGGGGTGGGTTTGATGTTAAAAATCCTAGTCTGTGCCATTCATTTTAATACATGAGTACTACAAACGCAATTAAAAAGTATTTGTGCTTCTGAATAAAACTCATTTTAGAGCAACTTATCAACAACCTCAAGCCAAATAATGTCTTCCTTCACACGTCCTGACAGGACCTTGAAATATTTTACAGAAACACTCCTCACATTCCCACATCCAATGGAAGCACCAAATACAGAATGAGAAAGAAAGAAAGAAAGAAAGAAAGAAAGAAAGAAAGAAAGAAAGAACTAGTTCAGTCTCTGATGAGGATGTGTGATGTAATCAGCAGAGGTCTGATCAACCTTCAACCAGTGAGAAGCAGTTTGTGTCTAGATTTACTCTAATGTGAACCATGATTCCTTTCTTTAATCTTCATATATATATATATATATATATATATTAAAAAACACTGTTACAAAAGATTTCTATCTTAAAAAAAAGCTTTTCGAAGGTACAAATCAGTGGATTTATGTTACTTGATCTATAATTTCAGCACTGAGTGAATAATGACTCATATCTGTCTGTAAGGCGATATTAAATGGCTTACGTCACACAACGTGTTTGCACGCATCCATGTAGGGCCTGTTACATAACCTTGTGATGTTGCTGCCAAAAGAGTTTCCTCTTGAGAAAGTTCGATGTTTCCTGAGAAATACAGAACACATATGAAAACAGAATTGTGTGTTTGTTGTAATGTATATCCACCTTATTCTTGCTGTAAAAATGGGTGCGGCCACTTTGTAATTTTTATGGGACTGGTGTCGGAAACTCAGAAGTGAAGACCAGGAGACTCTTGGGTCTGAGAACACGCTGAGTGGCGCTGCGGTCATCAAAAGTCAGTGTTACAATGTAGTTTATATACAACCCCAATTCCAGAGAAGTTGGAAAGTTTTGTAAAAATTAAATAAAATCAAGAATCTGTGAGGGCCAAATTTCATGAGAGAAGTGTCAAATGTCAAGTGTCAAGTGTCACATTTCACAATGCAAAATCTCAAAGAATTTAGGTGTTTTCATCAAGTACCTCACTTAATATTGTGAAAAAATTCATGGAATCCAGAGAAACCACAGTACATGTAGGGCAAGGCAGGAAACCTCAGTTGAATGTGCTTGACCTTTGACCCCTCAGATGGCATTGCATAAGAAACCGTCATGCTGCGGTGTTAAATATAGCCACATGGGCTCAGGAGTACTTCAGAAAACCACTGCCATTTTACCACAGTCGGCTGCTGCATCAAGAAATGCAACTTGAATATCTGTTACTCTAGGAGAAAGCTATACATCAATTCTATGCAGTGATGCTGTCGGGTTCTCTGGGCCAGAGCTCATCTCAGATAGTCAAAAACACAGTGGAAATGTGTGCTGTACTCAGATGAGTCCACATTTCAACTTGTTTCCGGGAAAAATGGATTTCGAGTTCTCAGTCCCAAACACCAAAGGGACCATCCAGACTTTCATTAGCGACAGAAGCAAAGCAAACATTCGTCATGGTATGGGGGTGCAGTCATGAAAAGGAGAATCAGACAATGAAGATCACAGACTGCTGAGCTTCTGAAGCCTTGTTTCAAGAGAGACTGGATAAAAATTTTGCTTGCAAAACTTTAACAATTAGTATATCCTCAATTAAATTGTAATTAAAAGGAAGGTTGATGTGACTTTCCCAACTTTTTTGGAGTGTGTTGCAGCCATCAAAATAAAAATTTGTTCATATTTATAAAAAAACATTTACGTAGGTCAGTGAAAACTTTGGAAATGTTTTCTTTGTACTTTTTTCAATTCAATAAAAGTTAAAGAGAATGAACAAATCACAGATTCTTGATTTTATTGCATTTTTACAAAACGTCCCAACTTCTCTGGAATTGGGGTTGTACATTCAGGGTGCAGTGCTTAGGAATGGAGACAAAGCACCTGGGTGATGACCTTGAACAAAACATGCAAATGAAGTATTCAGGTATAGCAACCTGCCCCATTTAACCAGTCCTAATCCAATCAGCATAACTAATCAAAGACTGGGGCAGGGGCACCAAGAGCCATTACAAACAAAAGGTGAGAGTCTCAGTAATCTGGCTCATTTTACTTACAATAAGAGAACAGGAACCTCTTGCTACAAACTTAGCTTGAGAGAATCATTTGTCTGATGTCAACATATTTACCTTAAATGCTAAATACAATGTCCTTCACCTTTGTTTTTCAAATGATGCTAGGTCAGAACATAGATTCAGCATATCTTAAACAGATTCTTACATTTGTAATGCCACACTGCTCTCATCCAGTTATTTTTACCCATACAAAACAGCTTGTCTTGCTACTTGATATTGCAAATTGGTGTGTCTTATCTTATTATTTTAATGAATTATCTTAATTATGAACACACTGGTTTGTAATGCAAACAGTTTTACGGTTTACAAGCTGTTATTCTTCTCGCTATTTCCCTATAGCGGCTAATGAACCGGAAGTCTCGCCCATAGACTTACTTCCATGCTGAAGAATAAGGTGGATAGAGTAATCCCACACTCATAGACTCTCCCATGTGCTGGACAGATGAAACTGAACGCACAGTGACCCTTTGGTGTCTAGTTTCCTGCAATTTTCCAAGTAGTTTTATGCGTTCAACTGAATTTGTGACCTGTGGCTGTATGTCCTGAGCAAGAGCCAGGCTGTATATGCCCTGCTCCATATTGCTAACAGGTATGTTATGTTCAAGTCATTTTGATTGACTTTTTCCCTGAAAATGCTAGTTAAAGGGGAGGTCTAATGCTATTTCATGCATTCTGACTAATTTACACTGTTAAGGAATTGGATTCTCTTGCTAAACATGACCAAAGTCTCAAAAAATGAGTTGGATTTATGACAGAGTATTTCTGTACACTCCTTCAGGGTTTGTCGGAAGTGTTGGAAAGGTTTTTTTTGGGGGTTCTCGAGCATGGCCCTGTATGACGTCATAAAGCGTGGAATTTCTTGTATTTGCACGCGCTCATCAACCAGAGCGAGAGCAAGAGCACAAACATGATTTGGTGATCGCGATCAGTTAAAATAGATAATCTGTTGTTTAATGATCGTTTTACATGTAAATATAGCCGAAATACAGCCATTGTCTCTATCTTACATGATTTGATTTTGAGACCTGGTTGTGTTTTGTGGTTTAAGCCACTGTTTTATATTAATGTCTGTATAATAATCTGACAACAGACACAAAAAATATATCAATGAAAACCATTTTATTAGAAAGGGGCTGTATTAGTAACAAGTATGAAGTCATCTGGCGACATTTAGTGACTTTTCGAGCAGGCTTTAGTTACTTTCCATTGAAAGAGGTTGACAACATTGAACATGCTTCATTCGAGTTATGGAAGACTTGCTCGAGAAGGATCAATAATGTCACCAAAGAAGTGTGTTTTTGGTTGTGAGGGAAAGATAGCCTTGTTCAGCTTCCCAAAAAACCCAGCGTTAAAGGAATTATGTCGATGTCACAGTTTGCAGACACGATCGCTACACATAAGCTGCTCATTACTCCAGGTACTCGACTGTTTTCGGAGAGAAGCGGTACAGCTATATATTTCTTTTATAAATATGATAAAACTAAAGACTCTTTGGCGATATGAAGGATGCAGTACTACTCTAGGTTCTCAAGATGAACATACGAGATTGGCAGAAATTTAGTACAATGAAGATTTAGTACAATGTGATAACATTAGTGTCCCCCTTTATCACATTGTACTGAAACATTACATTTACATTTAGTCATTTAGCAGACGCTTTTATCCAAACCTACTTACAAATGAGGACACTGGAAGCAATCGAAATCAACAAAAGAGCAACGATATGCAAGTGCTATGACAAGTCTCAGTTAGCTTAACACAGTACACGTAGCAAGGTTGTTTTTAATTATATAATAAATAAAAAGAAAATAGATAGAATAGAAAAAGAATAGAGAAGCTAGTGTTAGTTGTTTTGTTTTTTCTTTTAAGAAAGCACGCAGTTAGTCAATGAATGGAGTGAAAGTCTAAAAGAGTCAAGTTTTGTTTCTTTTTTTTTAACTTACTGACTTTCCTCACACAGGGTGAAACAGTAATTTTCGTACTTTTCCCCACCTTGTTACACTTTTAATGTTCACATAGAAAAATGACTGACCTACAAGAAATTGCTTATACATTTTTTTCATGATGCTATATTGTTATGAAATAATGGATTCAATCTTTAAATTAACTCGGATCAATGATGCCTATGACCAATCAGTTCCAAAAAGAAATACAATACCTGTGTTAACTGTAGGAAAAAAAACAACTTTACAAAAAGACTGAATCTAAAATATATAGCTTTTTTTTTTTTTGGACAGGGAATACCACATTAGGTATAAAGGATTTTCAGCTCAGCACAAGGATTAAAGTGTGTTTTCATCAAAAAATAATTGAATATTTAATGCTATCTTACACCATTGCCATTTTATAGCTTCAGTATTTGTGACTTTTACCTACCTGTAAGTGCATCAGCATCAGATGCCGCCTAACTGGAAACGTGGCCATGTGTGAGTTCCTAGCAATGCAGAGGTCATGTTGCAGTTTCTAGGGAATGCAAGTGTAAAGTTTGCATACTAAGTCATTTTGGAAAAAGTGTGTCTGCCAGATGAATCATGTAAACGTTTTAGCTAACAGTCATCACATGCATAAAAAGAGAGCATGCTCTGAAAACACTTTACACATTGTTTATGTGTGAGCCGTAACAGGATCAAGAACAAGTTTATTCCAGACTCTGCTGGCTCAAAGAGGAGAGAATCTCTTGACCCAGGTTTATAAATCCTGTGTGAGGATTAAACTGCTGTCAAACTGTGTCATGACCTGTGCTGACATTACACCTGCATTGCCCCTTGTATCTAAAATACATTAGAATGTAAGATTAACTACACTGTAAAAAAAAAAAAAATCTGTCCTGGCAGAAAATTACCAATATATTTTCTGTTAGGTTTGTGGACGTTTCCACAAACACCTGTGAAAAGTCAGTAGAGGGGGAAAATTTTTTTTTTTAAAAATCCTCCATATTAAAGGTTCAACCAAAAACAAAGATTTTGTCATCATTTACTTACCCTCATGTTGTTCCAAACCTGAATAAATATCTTTCTTCTGCTGAATACAAAAGAATATCGGTAACCAAACAGTTGCTGGAAGCCATTGACCTCCATAGTATTTTTTTTTTCCATGGCTACCAGCAATAATTTGTTTATCCACATTCTTCAAAAAATGCCTTCTTTTGTATTCAGCAAAAGAAATACATTTTCATTTTTGGGTGAACTGTCCCTATAGCATTGTACAGTGGGATGTATTTTTATGAAATTTTTATGAGGCAAGTTACATGACAAAATGTAAAACTAAAAGAGCTATACAAAAAAAGGCCCAAATTTAAGTTTTATGTATTTGTATTACAAATACCATTTCCATCCATTTAAATTGCAAAGTTTTAATATGAGCTAATCAATCTAGTCATACATTAATGAAACGGGTTCTTGTTTGCGTGCGCATGTGTGTGAACGTGTCATTCATGGTGATAATGTGTCTAAATGCTCTTAGGTCTATATCCATCACAGATGCTGCCTCTGAAAACAGGTGAGTCCTGGTAAATAAAGCTGGCTTATCGCTGACCGTTCCTGATGGCTGTGACATAGAAACCTCCTTCCTCTAATCACTGTCACTCCACACACCTCATACAGTCTCAGGAAAACTGTGAAGGATGGTATCTTTTGGGGTACGACAGCCTGTCACTAAGTTTCCATCCAAAGTTGTGAATTAAATTTGTGCCAAAAAATGGAATATCGGATAAAACAGTCGTGTTTTCCATCCCATATGTTCCAGAGAACATCATCTTCAGTTCCCAGGAAACTGCCGCAAAGTATCAATAAGGAAATATTAAAAAGTTGCTACAATAAAGCCTGTGACTCCTTTTTGCTACATAATAAATGACCTGCACCTCAAAGCACACTATCATGTTATCTAGCATTCAGGTACGTGATGTTTGGGAACACAGTCGTGTTTTCTGGGAGGTGATTATGCCAAATAATTTTTGGCTCAGGCATTTCAGAATGACTAAAACAATGTTTGAGATGGTGTGCAATGAGACTGCTCAGCTGGTTATAGTCCAGTTATTCAATCAAAGTCACACGAGTTGCACACCCAGGAATGTATTGGTAAATGTGTTTCTATAAACTAATATGTTTTCTTATCGAATAAAAAAAAAAATGTTTGCCTTAATTGCGCGAATGCATCCAGCATTTCTGTGTGTGTGTGTGTGTGATATGCCAAAATTCAAGTTGTTTCTAGATAACTGCTTACTATGTATAACAGATATTTTACTAAAACATTGTCTGAAGATTTTGTTTTGTTGTTATGTTTGAGGACTCTTGAGATGTTTCTATCCGTGCATGATTATATTGATAAGTGAATCAAAAACTCATACAACTGTGTCACTTACCAGGTTATTTGCCCCTCATGTTCTCAGTGTTTATGTCAAGTGTTCGGGTTTGATGAAATAAGGCACATCCTTCAAACTGCTTTGACCCAAAACTATCCGTGTTGCTAGAAATAAAGCTTTTGAGGTCAAAAGTTCAAGTGTGTGCTGTACACAGAACAAGGTAGAATAGCCTGTGTGTCGTGTATATCTTATTTTGGAAACACAAATACATAAATGATATTGTGCATGTGCCCTTTTTTCTCTGTGCAAACAAACACAGCTGAAAACACCAGTGTATTACAATAATTGTCAACTGCACATCCAACATTGTTTAATATATAGAGGTAAAGTACCTTATTTAAAAGCGAGACATCATGAACTAGGCCAATCCTTAATTCTTTTCCATGATCTCTCTCTCTCTATGGAATTGTGAGGAAAATGCAAGATTGACAGTTTAGGAAATCCGACTGATATCGCGATAAGGGTGGAAAATGTTGCCACATTAAAAGTGTTGTATGGAGCCTTAATATAAAGGAAGGGGAAAAACTGACATAGGAACCTTCTTACCCATGAAATATTATTGCGTTCATGAAAAAGCGATGTGGTTTGTGGTGTTTGAGGATATAAACAATGACCTCATGGTCTGTCTGGATTCTGCAAGACGATGAATTAAGATCGAGGCTCATTTGCATCTGGGAAACGTATTCCCGACCACAGCAATGTAGTCGTCATGGATCATAGAGTTTCTCGAGTCGAAGATCAGGGTAAAAGCCACAGCGAGTATGAGAGAGTACAGATGGAAATACAGAGGTTTAAGGCTTTTCCAGTTGTGAATGACTCTTAAATGATTTTTGAAACACTTCTGATTTGTGCAATTTTGTATACATTCACAAGCCTGATTTGTGATTTTTCATTAGTATTGTAATTCAGATGGGCTTGCACATGCACTTAAAATGCTATAAATAAAAATGTGTGTGTTGTAATTGCTCTGTTAACTTCTACTTGCTAAGGTTTTACAAATCGTGAAATTTCAAGACTATATTAAAACTGTAGATTCATGGAGCATATGAGACTCACATTTGCATATGTTGAGATAATTGCCAATGTTATTAGGCAGACTGTATGTGAACTTATTTGACTACAGTTTATGGTAATTGGTGATATGTGGTAGTAAAGATATTTTCCTTGGTGTGTAGCCAACTGAAAGACTAAAGAAATGTGATTAACTTTTCACAACATTCAGAGATAACTGTTGTCTGATAGTCGGCTGTTAAGATAAAATAATCATGAACTGACTCTGTTATAAAGTTGAATATGTCTCAACTTCATGAATGAGAAATATACATGCCTACAATGAAGTCTACAGCACTTGTAATGCAGTAAAATACCTTAACTTTTTTTTTTTAAAGAAGAAGGAAAAATGTATTTGTTTCCATCACCAGGTGCACAGGATATAATTCGTCTGCTCCTTTGATTATGGGTAGTGTTAGGACTGATATATTTAGGTGCAGTGTCCACTCCTAATTACACCACATCTGGCAGGATGACAACAAAGTGTGTAGAACAAAGATAAAAGACAGAAGTGGACGTTTGTGCAAAAGGTGAGGAAACATCCATTCTGGCATCTTCAGCAAGGTCTTGCAGCATGTTGACTGAAAGCTGCTGTCGTGAAAGTGAGGTAACTGGAACCAGATGGCCCAATTACAAGGAAGGAGAAGTTACAAAGGCACAGAAACACTCCTCCACATGACCTCATCCGCATTGGCCCAATTCCTTTTTTTTTTTTTTTCTTGAACAAAAGTATAAATTCCTTTTTCAGTTCGCACATCACAACAGATTACACAATGAATAACAATCATGTAACACAGAAAACATTTTATAACCTATTCTCCCTCCCATCCCCAAATGAAAAAAAAAAACATATATATATATATATATATATATATATATATGTTTGTTTGTTTTTTCAGAAAGGTCTATGTAGAAGATCATGATGCTACACTACTCCCTCAGAGCTTGTTCTTCTTGTAGCAGGCTACCAACACTAACACTGTGCCTTAAGAAGTTAGTAAAAGGTCTCCAGACGTCTTCAAAAACATTTTGTTTCTTTTGAACAATATACAATATCTTTTCCATCGACACCATTTCTTTAATCCACATTCCAATTCTTGGCTCATTGGTATTTTTCCAATTAAGAGCAATTATACGTTTGCTTGTAAAATACACATTTCTATGAATCTGACCTCTATGCTTTGTAAGAGAGGGCTGATAGGATTTATTGGCCCAATTCTAATATTTTAATTGCAAAAAAAAAACAACTTTGATGAACTTTTTTGTTCCACTTCAGATGTTGACTATAGGCCTACTATAGATGTTTAGAAAAAAACACACGGTTTCTCTATTTTACTATTTGTCGCATTTTAATATAATTCATTTTAACCGCATATAGAATACTAAAGTGTGTGTGTGTGTGTGTGTGTGTGTGTGTGTGTTTATATATTAAAACTCCTCTACAAATATTTTTATTATTATTATTATTTATTATTTAGTCATTTAGCAGACGCTTTTATCCAAAGTGACTTACAAATGAGGACAAACAGAAGCAATCATTTGTAGTATTAAAACAACTAAAAACAGATCCAAAACTAAAAGCTAAAACTTTATAAATACTACCTATACACATTTTAAAAATAAAGAAATTAAATAAAAATGACAAATGCATACAACAAAATTTCAAAACTTAACATTTACATGAAAAACAAAAACTAAAGCTAAAAACAATTCAAAATATTAGAGAACAAAAGGTATAAGAGTATAATAATGAATCTAACACTAAGCCAAAGACCAAAAAAACTATATATATATATATATATATATATATATATATAGTAAGAAATGGTTATAAAAAATTAAACAGAAGTGAAACAAGTAGTAGGAAAGACGAGAAATAAGCGATACTTTATTATTACTTATTTAACTTTCTAATTAGAGATAACAGTTTAGTTGGTAGTTCAGGAAACAGGAAACCACAAAAAAATCAAGAAGAGTTCAGCTGTTACATTTTACATGGATAAGCCGGTTGTTCATAATGGGTTGTGTATCATTAACAGGTTTTATCATAATAATTATTATTAATCGCATCGCAGTTGAGTATGTAACTTTGGTTCAGTCAGACGCGGAAATCTGTTCTTTCTTCACTCCTTCAAACGCTCACGCGCGAAGCAAGAACAAGAACAAACCGGTTCGCTCGCGCTCGCTAGCGCTGAGGAAGCCAGTTTCAGCTGGTGCGTCACCCTGGCAACCACCTCACTATATATAGAGCTGCGACCCAGCGCCGGCTTTTACTCCGCTCGTGCGCCAGCAGTTCACCACAGCCTTTCGCGTGCAGGACAACACAGACTTTCTTCATTTCCAGCACTCTGGTCTAATGGGAAAACTCTTTGTAAATGCGTTTTAAGGTGAGTTATACGATCTCATTGAGCGAAATTGACCTTATGTGTCTTATATCCGTTATGTTAGGATAATCTTTCAGTATGGTACAGTCTAATCATAAATAAAGAAACTAACCGATCAGCCTCTAACGTTAGTTAATTCGCTGAACTGTTTTTCGAAGCAGTTTAATATAGACTCGTTTAGTTGTGTCGTATGACACTATGGCCTCTCAGTCAACGTGGCCGCTGTGTCACACTTTCCTCTGCGTATTTAACTTCGCCTTTTATAAATGTTATAACGAATATCTTTATCGTTGGAGCCAGCTGTGTTGCCAAACGTGGAGTTGCTAATATGTTTACTACCAGATTCTTTGGTTAATGCTAACAGTTATTTTCAAGATCGAGATCAATGAATGAAGCCTCACGCTGCGTAGCCTCGCTAGCCTGAATGAGCGCATTCTATTGGCTGAGCCGAAAGCCGACGCCGGTTGGATTTGATCAGTGATTGGCTGACAGGAATGGCTGTTATAGTTTGTCCAAACAGGGCTTTTCCTTATTGGGTAACTGGTGTAGTCGCGCTCTTCGCAGGGGAGGGACTAATTTCACCGGCTTTACGAAATTGCTCAAAGTGTTCAAATATGTGTTTGCGGGTGCCAGCTTCATTGGGAAACAATTTCCTAATTTTACACGAAATGGACTGTTACGATAAACAACAAATTGTGTGTAATGAGAGTTTTACATGCTTTGTGAATTACCGAAAAAATCTAGTTTGTTGGACTGATTTGTTGCCTGTACGTAATATTTTCTTATTTGAATCCTTGCAGAATTCTTGCTTGGGAGACGTGCACACTGGCCCTGGCCTTGAGGCTTATCTGAAAGGATTCAACTTCACTGGTGAACCTCCTTGGCTGTTCGACATCTGCTAGCCACATTATAATTCCATCTCTTCCATTCATCTGGTGAGTCATTCTGCCTTTTGAGAGCATCCAATAAAGTGGCATGGAAAACTCATACCCCTTAAAGAGCTCTGTGTAATTTTGTACCTTTTCACCAGTGAGAGAGAGGTTATAATAATTCTACAGAAATGTGTGCAAGTAATAGTACAATCTTATGTTGTAATGTAGACATTTTGATTTTGAATAATTTTAGTAATGTTTAGATCTAAAATATTAGAGCTCTTTGTCAGTGAAATCGCTAAACCCAGCGAAACCCTGATGACTCAGTAAAATGAGAGCAGTGGATGTGAGATATGAGTGCTTTCCTTAAATTTGTGTCAGTTATTATAGTTAATGAAAACTAAAAACACTTTTTACTTGAAATAAAATTAATTTGTTAATAAACGTTTATAAAATGAATGCTACTTGCCAAGTTAAATTTCTCATTTAATTTCACTTATACTAAAATAATTAAAACCGAAATAAAAAGTACTAATCTATAAATATATTTAAAACTAAAACAAATTATAAAAATGCAAAATTATTATAAATTAAACTCAAATTAAAATGACATCAGAAAATACAAGTCAAATGTAATAAACTGAATAACTATAACGGTATCTCCATAATACTAAATTAACATAGATTTGTTGCATGTGTCATTGCACACAGTAGCTGCAGTTCCCTGTGATAGCTGTCAGTGAGTTGCCTTTGTACAGTCTCTAAAGCTGTCATTGGTGTAAAGATAAGCTACTACTTTACGTACACCGACAGATAGTCTTTCCTTGTCTTGAACGGCCACTGAGTGGAGTCTGTTATCTTAGCGGCCACATTTTATAATACCCCTGTCATTTTCTTTTACAGTTTCTTTTGCAATCAAATCTTGAACAAACACCATGACCTCTCTGACTGGATCAGACTTTGACTTCGCCTTCCTGGAGGAGGGATTCTGTGCACGTGATATCGTGGAACAGAAGATCAATGAGTCATTACTATCAGTAAG
>JAFVLL020028187.1:80535-103015 GCA_021397915.2 Tor tambroides
GTGTACATAGAAAAAGTCTTAGATCTTTGAGTTCAGCTCATGAAAAATGGGGACAAAAACAAAAGTGTTGCGTTTATAATTTTGTTCAGTGTAGTTGTGACATGTCAACTAAAGTTGATAGTTGGTCTTTATGGTTGCTGTGCAGATATATGCATAGTTGCTGCTGGGTATCCGTTTCATTGACTTCACCTAGTGCTGAGCACAAATATGGGCTTAAATGTTGTAATTCTCATGTATTTCTCATTTATTGGAACAGAGCATTTTACAGCTGGAGGTCTTCTATGAGAAGATGCTTTTACAGTAAATGCAACTGATAAGAGGCTCGTGTCCAGTGATCGAAGAACATAAAGGGCAGCAGGCTATTAAGTGATCATTTCAGGTATTGTGCTGCCAAAACATGCTTCTAGAGTAATCAATAGATTTTTATGGCATGTAAGCCTTTATAAAGAGCTAATGCAATGACAGAATGATGCTGATGCAGTCCAATTTTCCTGTTCTATAAAAACTCTTCCCTCATGCAAAAGATATACACAGTTGGACAATTGAAAATGTACCAATATCATTGCATTGATATTCAAAATATCAAACCAAGTGGCATTTGGAGAAATGTAGCATCCATCACTTGCTCACCAATGGATCCTCTGCAGTGAAAGGGTGCCGTCAGAATGAGAGTCCAAACAGCTAAAAAAAAATCACAATAATCCACAAAATGTTTTTAACTTCATTCGTCTGTGCATATTTCTCTCCTGATTCAGACGAGATGACTTTTTCACTGGAGGAAGACTTATTGTTGATTATGGACTCATATTTTAGCTGGAAGCATATGGTTTAAACTTAAAACTGAGTCTTAATGAGGGATTTATTTCCTACAAACACACAGCTTTTTGCTTCTCAAGATGTTAATTGATGGACTGGAGTGGTGTGGATTACTTGTGGATTATTGTGAGGTTTTTAACAGTTGTTTGGACTCTCATTCTGATGGCACCCATTCACAGAGGATCCACTGGTGAGCAAGTGATGAAGTGTTACATCTCGCTAAATCTGCTGTTTGTTTGTTTTTTGGCTTTGTCATTATGCCATATGGAGTGAAAAGTGAGTTAGCTTCACCCTGGTTCCTTTGGAAAAAACAAACAAAACAAACATTCTGTCGGATGCTCTGTATCTGACAGAAGTTGATGGTTCTTGCATATTTTCCTCATCATGATAATCTTCAATAACTGCACAACTTTCATGGATTTTGAAGTCTAAATACAACTGGCAGAAATAAAAAGCTAAATGTAGACTATAAACAAGCTACACGATGGTCACATGACTCCAACATCACCACCATTAAGCTTTGTTCAGTTCTTCTTTTAAAAACATTTTCACTGTCTTAGAAAATGTTTCTTTTCTAGGCTCAGGGCTACAGAGAGGAAGTGGCACAAATCAATAAACTCTACTGACCTTAAGTTTGTATCAGTCACTCCTCTCTTCCTTCTATGCAAATGTATCCACTGCTAAAAAAAAACATTCTACCACAACAAAATTAACAATTGTTATGACTCTCACACACTTTTCAAAACCTCTTCTCTTCTTTGTTTCATTCATTGCAAAGACACTGAGTGAGTTGTGTTCAACCAACTCTCTATGTTTCTCACACAGAACAACCTCCTGGACAACAACGAATTTGGCTTCAATAGAGGCAACTGAGGCAACGCTCAACTGAGACTCCCAAATCCTTGGTACTCATCTTGTTGGATCTGTCTGCTGCTTTTGACACAGTTAACCGCCAGATCCTCCTGTCCACTCTCATAAAGATGGCCATCTCGGGAATGGCACGCCTGTTGTTCAAGTCTTACCGTTCAGGTAGGTCCTTCAGGGATTTTTTGAGTGGTGAGGTTTCTAAGTCACAACCTCTTGCTACTGGGGTTCCTCAGGGCTCAGTGCTTGGACCACGTCTCTTCTCCATCTACATGTCTTCATTAGGATCTGTCATTCATAAACATGGATTTTCCTATCACTGCTATGCTGATGACACTACACTCTACTTCTCATTCCAACCAGATGATCCAATGGTGGCTGTTCACATTGCAGCCTGTCTGACAGACATTTCTGGATTGATGCAGGACCATCACCTTCAACTCAACTTTTCTAAGACAGAACTGCTTGTGGTCTCAGCCAACCCAGCACTTCATCACAGCCTCTCTATACAGCTGGGTTCGTCAACCATAACTCCTTCCAGCACAGCCAGGAACCTTGGAGTTGTGATTGATGATCAGTTAAGCTTCACAGACCATATTGCTACAACGGCCCGGTCCTGCAGATTTGCCTTATACAAAATAAGGAAGATTAGACCCTTCTTATCAGAGCAGGCCACACAACTCCTTGTCCAAGCTCTTGTTCTCTGCAGATTGGACTATTGTAATGCTCTCTTGGCAGGCCTTCCAATATGTACTATCAAGCCTCTGCAACTGATCCAGAATGCAGCAGTGAGAGTGGACTTCGACTAGCTGAAGATAGCCTACGTCACACCTCTCTTCATCAGTTTGCGCTGGCTGCCAATAACCGCTCGCATCAAATTCAAGGTACTGATGTTTGCCTTCAAGACAACCACTGGCTCTGCACCAATATACCTAAACACGCTAGTTCAGAATTAAGTGCCCTCCAGAATCATTCTACAAGTGAATGATGACTTGTGGTGCCATCCCAAAGAGTCACAAAATCTCTCGCACAGACCTTTTCCTGGACAGTTCCCAGCTGGCGGAACGACCTGCCATTTTCCAAAAACGTCTAAAGACCAGTGTTTGGCACGTTACTTTAAAAAAGTAATTAGTTACTAGTTACTTCTCACAAATAGTAACTGAGTTAGTAACTGAGTTACATCATTATAAAAGTAACTAATTACCAGGGAAAGTAACTATTACATTACTTTTTAAAAAAATGTTCAAATATGTCAAATAACTTGGATGCCCCCAATATTAAATATGTTAAATGAATGAAATGGACACAAAATAGAATAAATTATTATTATAAAACATTGTACACTAATCTACACTATTTTAATGTTTCTGTGGGACAACGTAAGAGGCACCTATCAAATTCAATATATTATCTTTATGTAAATTTTTTTATAGAATTATAATATGATATTGTGATAATTTAGCATTATAAGATGATAGAACTTTAGCAATTATAATAACAATGAATGCATATGTGTTATGTTGACTGAACTTAGGACTGGTGGTGGTGGTTAAGATATTGTTTGTCATTTAGTGTTTCTATAAAAAAGGGGAAAAATACAAAAAAAATAATAGTGATAACAAAATTACTACGAATTCTACTACTAATAACAACAATATAAATGCACTAAGGATTAATGAGCTGTTGGGTTCATGAATATTAATCACGTTGTCTGCATTCGCTCGAATTGATTTGCTGAAATCAAAACAGGGACGATAATAGGTGAGCGCCAGCCAATGAGATTGTCGTTTGCGCATTAGTTCCGCCCACTACCAGAGAAACCGGCAGTTCTTAAAAGCTGAAGAATTCCAAAGGAACTCAGTTATTTTGACAGGAAAATACAAGAGAATATCGTTTACATGTAGCGCGTCAATTCTGCATGTTATGTAAGGCTCTCTCGCTCTATATCTTTCTTTGCGTGTGAGACAAAGCGACGGCGAGTTGTGCGCCTTCACACTATAGTTTACGGTACGTCAAATACAGGTACACTGCATTCATTCAGATGAGCTGAAAAATAAAATTATAATAATATTAGCCTATAATAAATTATAGTAACGCCGCATTTAATTGTCAGTAACGGTAACGGCGTTGTAACGGGGGAAACAGTAATTCGTTTGATTACACGTTACTGGAACAAATAACGCCTTAGTAACGCCGTTTATTTATAACGCCGTTATGCCCATCACTGCTAAAGACATCTTTTTCGTCAGCATCTGACCAATTAATACTAGCACTTACCTATTCTATTCTATTCTATTCTGTTCTTTTTTCTAATTCAAAAAACATGCTATATGTACTGTGCTAGACTGAGACTTGTCACTGCATCTGTATACTGTTGCTCTCTTGTTAGTCTGACTGCTTCTACTGTTCTCATCATGTGTAAGTCACTTTGGATAAAAGTGTGCTAAATGATTAAATGTAAATGTAAAAATTACAAGTGGGTATTACTGATGTATTATGTAATATATTAAAACGTGAAAATATCTTGAGCCTTAATTTTAGTCATTTAACCAAAAACCAATTCATCCATTGATTTCAGGACAATGGAATCGGACATTTCGGGGTTTTGGCTTATAAAAATATGTCATCCATGCAGCACTCTATAGGTTGGCCAGTTTTCTTCACAGTGCAATGGCAAAAAAAGCATTTTTATTTATTTATTTTTTTTTTGTCAGTCTTAACAAATGCATTACCATCAAATTAAAATGTTTATTTCACTGAATTTTTGTGCCAAATATTTCTCTTGGTGTGAACAGGCCTTAAGGCTGCAACATAACAAAATGTGAAAAAAATGAAGCTGTCCAGGGTACGTGTCCAGAAAAATAATGAGGAAACTATATGTGAGCTCAATATTTTACAAAAAAAATTACCAAAATTAATGTTTAACTTTTTTACTCCAGTGTAAGTTTTCCTTTGTGTTTAGTGGATGATATGGAAGAAGAGAAAAGTTTTGGTTGGGTTTCACACAGCCAGACAAAAGAGGGTGTGCTTATTCAGAGTAATCCCTCCTCAGCGATCTGGGTCAAAAAGCCGCCCCTCTACACGTCACTGTCTGAGCCCGGGACCGTCTGAGGGCCGCGCTGGGATTTGCAGGCTCAGGGCTGGAGAGTCCAAAGGGAAGTTGGGAATTTCTAGGAAAAGGAGGTGTGTGTCTGTCCACTTCATCACACTTTTCATCTCATATTTCATCTCATAACTTTCAAAAACCTAGCCAGGTTCATTCTGGTATATAATGCCCATTTTTAACAAGCCAATCAATGCATGCACTGAAAAAAAACATAATACTTTGGACCAACTGAAAAAAAAAACCCCAGACAAATGTATTAGTTTGATCTTTTATCATATTTATGCTTTGGTTCAAACCTTAAATTTTGATTTCATATTTATCAGTCATTTCTTTTCCCACATTCATTCTGTTCAGAATAAAATAAGAAAGAAAGAAAGAAAGAAAGGAAAAGAATAAGTTCTGCTGCTGTTACAAGAAGAAGAACCCTAATCTGGAACTGGTTAGAAAAATAAATGTATTATAATTTATATTAAATGTAACTAGTTGAACTTGAGATTTTTTTTTTTTTTTTTTTTTGATTATATAGGACTTCCCTACATCTTTATATGTAATTTCATATCTACTATATATTCTCTTTTAAATCTGGTTCAAGTGAACTGCTGAATGTACTGACAAGCATTTATGGTAAAATAAAATATACTATAATGTCATTTCTATTGAAAGTTTTATGTCATGTATTTAAGTATATTTGTAATCACATTTGTAATGAAATTTTAATTTAGTACATTTACTTTGTTATATTGAGTTAGTCAACACATCAAAATAAGTGCACTTTAAAACAGCACAAAAGATTATTTAAAACGCTGATTTAAAATGTACTTTAAACATTTAAACTGACTTAGAAAACTTTTCACGTCACATTATTGCAAAGTGCACAAGTGTGTTAAGAAACAGTCCTGAAAGTGTCATGAAAGGTCACTGAAGTGGCCTTTTTTCATTACTGTTACATTATCTGCAAGTACAGTTTTTAAAAATATACTATATATTTGAAGTACACTACAAGTGCACATTCACTACAGTTAAGCACACTTCTTTTTCACAAGGCCATGAGCCCATCGCTCTGTCATTCTCGATAAGTGTCCTCTCATGTGTGTAAAAAAGTGGTCTCGATCATGGCGAGCTTCTCTTCTTTGCACTCGGTCTGGCCTCGTTTATCCTCTTTTGATCCTGCTCTCTTTTGCGCTTTTCTTCTGATCTCCCTCTTTTGTCTCCCTGGTTTTCTGCGGGAGGAACTGAAGAGAGAAATGTGCTGACTCGAGAAACCGAGAGATCTCACCACACTGGGTCTTGGCGCTCGTCCTGTCTGTCTGTCTGTCTAGTATGAAGGCACCCGACAGCCATCGCAATCTCAACAGCTCACAAATGACATTCATTGAGATCAGTGCCATCTCTTTGTTGCAAAAGTCTGAAATAAATGGCCTATACTTTGCGGTCAGCGCTCACCTGCTAAAGCCATAGCCTGGAAAGATCAAAAGCCGGGGAATATGTAATCTAATGCATTTTGTCTTGAACTGGGGCTTAAGTACGACCGCAGAAGATTGTGGTCGCAAGCCTCTTGAGACATGATGTAACAGAGAGAAAGCCGTGCAAATCCATCCACTTCTTTTCTCTTAAACTTCATAACACTGATTGTTGAAGTCATTACGCTTTTAACTCATTAAACAAGTTGCCAAAACAGAGCAGGCTAGTCATCAAAAGTGGAATTAAGATAGAATAACCAAAATAGTGGTTTATTTGTTCAGTTATTTGCTTCTATTTCTTAAATGAAAAGATAACAGTAGACATTATTTAATAGTTTATTTAAACACCAACCTCCAGAGCTCCTGAAGAGCTTTGCAGTTTTTTTTAAAAAGAGTAAAATTGGCAATGCACTAAAGTGAAATGCTTGATTCATATGAATGGTCTGAATAAAGTGATCTGCTAAAATCAATCTTTTCCTGATCAAATATGTAAATATATAACATACAAACCTAACTTGTTTGTTACAAATATTGTTGAATCTTTAACAAATTATTGTCTTACTGTTATCTTACTGTTGTGTTTTGGTGATTAAACCAAATATTCTCAATACATATCACAATGATCTTGTGTTCTGAAACAATAATTATGTGGAATGAAAATATGTGCAACTACAATGAAATCATGAGACCAGGTTTTGAAAGAATGACTAGTGGTGTTGATCAGTTTAAAGTTTTGTACTTATGAAAATAGTACCAAACCAACTAAAAAAAACTGTAAATCATATCAAACATAATACAGTTTTGTATTGTCATGAGTAAGTGGTACATTTGCAAATCTTCAGTATTCATCCTCACCAAATAGATCATTAAAAAGGCTGGGTTTTGATGTTAAAAATTCAATTAAAAGTTAAGAATTAAAAAGTATTTGCGCGGCTCAATTAAGCTCATTTTAGGGCAACTTATCAACAGCCTCAAGCGAGATAACATCCTCCTTCACGCGTCCTGACATGACCTGACACTCAGCCAACGGAAGCACCAAATACAGAAAAAAAGCAAGAAAGAAGGAAAGAAAGAAAGAAGTAGTCTGTGATGAGGATGTGTGATGTTATCCGCAGAGGTCCGAACAACCTTGAACCAGTGAGAAGCAGTTTGTGTCTAGATTCACTCCAATGCTGTTCTTTTGAACTTTCTATTCATCAAAGAATTTTTTAAAAATGTATCATGGTTTCCACAAAAGTATTCGTAGCACAACTCTTTTCAGCATTAAATATAATCAGAAATGTTTCTTGAGCAGCAAATCAGCATATTAGGATGATTTCTGAAGGATCATGTGACACTGAAGTAGTGATGCTGAAAATTCAACTTTGATCACAGGAATACATTACATCTTACAATATTTCACAATTTGACAGTATTTTTGATCTAATAAATCCAGCCTTTCTGAGCACTTCTTTCGAAAACGTTTTACCAACTAAATATTTGAATGGTAGTGGATGTGAACCAGAAGATTTGCTTTTGTTTTGAGGGAGGGTACAAATCAGTGGATTTATATCACTTGATCTATAATTTCAGCATTGAGTGAATAATGACTCATGTCTGTCTTTAAGGCAATATCAAACGGCTTACGCCATACGACGTGTTTGCACGCATCCATGTACGCCTATTACATAACCTTGTGATGTTGCTGCCAATAAAGTTTCCTCTTGAGAAAGTTTGACGTTTCATGAGAAATACAGAACACATATGAAAACAGTGTTGTGTGTTTGTTGTAACGTCTATAGAGTAATTGCACACTCACAGACTCTCCCAAGCTGAAACTGAACGCACATGGTATCTAGTTTCCTGTAATTTTCCAAGTATTTTTATGTGTTCGGCTGCATTTGTGACCTGAGGCTGTATTTAATTATGAGATATTATCATGTAGAATGATTCATGTAGAAAAAATTTTCATATTGGAAAATTTCACAATGCACACTTCAGATAAATTCATTTCAGTGTAGCCTATGAGTAGCACTGATGGGATTCAAAACTGTATTTGCCCTGCTCCATATTACTAACAGGTCATTTAACCCTCATGTTCAGGTCATTTTAATTTTCTTTTTCCCCAAAAATGCTAGTTAAAGGGATAGTTCACCCAAAAATGAAAATTCTCTACTCACCCTTGGGTCATTTCAAATCCGTAAGACCTTCGCTCATCTTCGGAACACAAACTAAGATATTTTTGAATGAAACCCAAGAGCTTTCTGACCTTCCATAGACAGCAATGCAACTACCATGTTCAAGGCCCAGAAAGGTAGTAAGGACATCGTTAAAACAGTCCATCAGTAATTTGTGTTCCACATATAAACAAAGGTTTGGAACAGAATTTTCACTTTTGCAACAATAATCTTTGTACTTTTATAGGATATTTCCCCTACCTTGTTACACTTGTGGTGTTCACACAGAAAAATGACTGGCCTACAAAAATTGCTTATCCATTTTACCTTTTAATTAACTCAGATCAATGAGGCCTAATTCCAAACAGAAATACAAAACCTGTGCTAAATGAAAAAAAAAACCTTTACAAAGAGATTGAATCTAAAAATTGGTGGATGTGAGATTAATAGCTTTTTTCCATTTTTGACAGGGAATACCACATTAGGATTTTCGGCTCAGCACAAGGATTAAAGCGTGTTTTCATCAACATGTTTTGACTCTTCAGTGCTGTCTTACACCATTGCTATATTATAGGTTCAGTATTTGTGACTTTTACCCACCCATAAGTGCGTCATGATCAGATGAAAACGCTACCTGAAAACGCAGTCATGCATGAGTTCCTGCAGCCCAACTAAAGCAATGCAGAGGTCATGTTTCAGTTTCTAGGGAATGCGTAAAGTTTAAATATACTGTAAGTCGCTTTGGAAAAAATGTGTCTGCCAGATGAATCATGTAAACGTTTTAGATAATAGGCATCACATGCATAAAGAGTGAGCATGCTCTGAAAGCACTTTACACATTGTTTATCTGTGAGTTGTAACAGGATCAAGAACAAGTTTTATCCCGACTCTGCTGGCTTAAAGAGGAGAGAATCTCTTTGCCCAGGTTTACACATCCTGTGTGAGGATTAAACTGCGTCATGACCTGTGCTGACATTACACCTACATTGCCCCTTGTGTCAAAAATACATTAGGATGTAAGAATAACTATACTATAAGAAAGAAAAAAATCTGTCCTGGCAGAAAATTACCAATATATTTTCTGTTAGGTTTGGTCTGTGAAATATCAGTACAGAAAAAAAAAAACATTTATATTAAAGGATATTATAGTTCACCCAAAAACAAAAAATTTGTCATCATTGTTTATCATGTACCCTCATGTTGTTCCAAACCTGAAAAAAAAATTATTTCTTCTGCTGAATATAAAAGAAGATTTTTTGAAGAACCATTGACTTCCATAGTATTTTTTTCCATACTGTGGAGGTCAATGGCTACCAGCAGTTATTTAGTTACCCACGTAGTTCAAAAAATATCTTCTTTTGTATTTAGCAAAAGAAATACATTTTTATTTTTGGGTGAACTATCCCTATAACATTGTACACTGGGACATATCTTCATGAACTTATGGATTTTTAATGAGGCAATTTACATGAATAAAAGCTATACAAAAAAAGGCCTAAATTTAAGATTTATGTATTTGAATTACAAATCAAATTTTCATCCATTTAAATTGCATAGTTTTAATGTAAAGTGTGTCAGTCATACATTAATGAAACGGGTAAGATTCTTGTATGTGTGCATATGTGTGTGTGAACGTGTGACACACATTATGTGTCTAAATGCTCTTAGGTCTATATCCATCACAGATGCTGTCTCTGAAAACAGTCACCTGGTGAGTCCTGGTAAATAAAGCAGGCCTATATAAAGGTGACCGTTTCTGATGCCTGTGACACAGAAACCTCCTTCACTCCACACACATTATACACTCTTGGGAAAAGTGTGAAAAATGGTCTCTTTAAGGGTACAACAGCTTGTCACTAGCTAAGTTGTGAATTATATTTGTGCCAAAAATTGCAATATTGGATAAAACTTTACAGTATGTTCCAGAGAATATAGCCTTCAGTTCCGGGAAACTGCCGCAAAGTATCAATAATGAAATATTAAAAAGTTGCTGCGATCAGTAAAGCCTGTGACTCTTTTTTGCTACATAATAAATGACCTGCACATCAGAGCACGTAGAAGAAACAACAACAAACACTGTCATGTTTTCTTGCACTCAGGTACATGATGTTTGGGATCGCAGTCGTGTGAGACAGTGCTGGGAGGTGATTATACCAAATCAATTTTAGCTCAGGCATTTCAGAATGACAAAAACAACATTTGAGATTGGTCTGCTGGTTAGTCCAGTTCTTCAATCAAAGTCACATTAGTTGCACACGTGTTTCCGTTCTAGTTTATGCATGTTTTCTTATCGAATAAAAAAAAATGTCTGCCTTAATTGAGCGTGTTTGTTTGTTTTATGTGCATCCAGCATTTTTTTTTTTTTTTTTGTGTGATATGCCAAAATTCAAGTGGTTGCTTTTTACTAACAGATATTTTACTAAAACATTGTCTGAAGATTTGGTTTTGTTATGTTTGAGGACTCTTGCGATATTTCTATCCGTGATTATACTGATAAGTGAAACAAAAACTCGTACAACTGTGTCACTTACCCAGTTATTTACCCCTCATATTCTCAGTGTTTATGTAAAGTGTTTGAGTTTGATAAAGGCACGTCCTACAAACTACTTTGACTCAAAACTATCCCTGTTGCCAGAAATAAAGCTTTTGATCATAAGTTCAAAACTGTGTGTACTGTACACAGAGCAAGGTAGAATAGCCTGTGTGTCGCGTATATCTTATTTCGGAAACACGACTTCAGAGATGATATTGTGCACGTGCCATTTTTTCTCTGTGCAAACAAACGCACAGCTGTAAACACCAGTGTATTACAGTCAACTCCACAACCGACATTGTTTTATACAGAGGTAAAGTACCTTACTTAAAAGAGAGACATCCAGTCCTTAATTCCTTTCCATGTTGTCTCTCTGTGGAATTCTGAGGAAAAACGCGAGATTGACAGATTAGGATATCCGACTGACATTTCAACATCTTGATAAGAGTGGAAAATGTTGCCACATTAAAAGTGTTGCATGGAGCCTTAATATAGTAAAGGAAGGGGAAAAACTGACATCGGAGCCTTCTTACCCTTTAAATATTATTGCGTTCATGAAAAAGTGATGTGGTTTGTGGTGTTTGAGGATAGTAATAAACAATGACCTCATGGTGTAGTTGACCTCTGAAGGAAAACTCATAGTTCTGGAAAGGTTTGTCTGGATTCTGCAAAACGATGAATTAAGCTCCAGGCTCATTTGCATCTGGGAAACGTATATTCCCGACCACAGCAATGTAGCCGTCATGGATCATAGAGTGGAGGAGAGCAGGGCAAAAGCCACAGCGAGTATGTGAGAGTACGGAGAGGTTTATGGCTTTCCCAGTTGTGAGTGACTCTTAAATGGTTTTTGAAACACTTCTAACTTAAGTGCAATTCTGTATACATTCACAAGCCTGATATGTGATTTTTCATTGACTGATCAGAAGTGTCTGACAGTAATTCAGATGGGTTTGCACATGCACTTAAATTGTAATAAGAACGTGTGTGTTGCAATTGCTCTGTTAACTTCTATATAAGATTTTACTAACTTTAATATTTTTACAAAATATTAAAATTGTAGATTCATGGAGCATATAAGACTTATTTGGCTACAGTTTATGGTAATTGCGGTGATATGTAATAGTAGTGAAAATAATTTCATTGGTGTGTAGCTAACTCAAAGACTATAAAGAAATGTAATTAACTCTTCACTACATTCAGAGATAACAGTTGTCTGATAGTTGGCTGTTAAGATAAAATAATCATGAACTGACTCTGCTATAAAGTTAGAGAGGTGATGGCGACTGATACAGTCAAACAAAAAACGTATTCAGACACCTTCAAAATTTCTTACATTATCACAGTTTATTCACTAAATGGTAATAAAATATGACAATAACTCAAGAGTTAAAACTCGGTCAGAACAAATTCATCTTGATAATGTCAGATAACTTTAATAGAAAGTAACAAAACATGGTCAGGTCAAAGTGTCAAATCACATTTTTGGTCCAAAATTTGTATCAGTTTTACTGGTAGTCCACTGTATGAAGAATTGTTTGGGTAAAATATATCAAAGCTTACTTTATTTTGCTATCCTCACTTACATTAATCAACTATAGTGTCCTGCACCCACAAGTAAAATAAATATCAAAAAAATTATATCTGGTGTCTGAATAATTTTTGGTTTGACTGTATATCTCAACTTCATGAATGACAACTATACATGAGCCTACAATGAAGTTTACAACACTTGCAATACAATTGCTTTAACAGATTTTTTTTTTTTAAAGAAGGAAAAATGTATTTATTTCCGTCACCAGGTGGACAGGATATAACCATAATTAGTCTGCTCCTTTGATTATGGGGAGTTTTAGGACTGATATATTTAGGTGTAGTGTCCACTTCATCACATCTGGCAGGATGACAACAAAGTGTGCAGAACAAAGATAAAAGACGGAAGTGGACGTTTGTGCAGAAGGTGAGGAAACATCCATTCTGGCATCTTCAGCAAAGGTCTTGCAGCATGTTGACTGAAAGCTGCTGTCATGAAAGCCAAGTAACTGGAACCAGATGGCCCAATTACAAGGAAGGAAAAGTTACAAAGGCACAGAAGCACTCCTCTGTGTGACATCATCCGCAATGGCCCAATTCTAGCTCTCTAATTACAAAAAATGTTAATAATGAACTGCAAACATAACTGCTTTTTTCCTCAGTATTTCCCCAAAATAGTACAATGTTAGATGTGTTTTTCAGTATTATTTTTATAGGCTATAGTATTTGGAATTAGCTTTTATTTTTTTTTTCAGTTTTTATTTAAATATTAGTATTTTTCTTATGAGCTTTTGTCCGGTCTTTCATCTAATAGTTACATTGTATTTTAGCTTTATTTTAATTACTACAAATGATTTCCAATAGTTCTCATTACTAACAACACTGATATGTAAAAATCATTCCCATTTTACAATTCATACTTGTGTAAAACTAAAGCTTTAAAGTTTTGAATTTTTCTTTTATTTATTATTATTATTATTATTATTATTATTCAAGAAGTTTATAAATGTTTAGAAAAAAACATGATTTCTCTGTTTTACAGTTATGTCACATTTTAATATAATAAATTGTAATCATATACCGAATACTGAAGTGTGTGTGTTTATATATTCAAACTCCTCTACAAATATGAACTTTTCTAATTAGACATAACAGTTTAATTAGTTTATAGATGTTTGGGAAACCACAAGAAATCAAGAAGATTTCAGCTGTTTAAGCCCGTTGTTCATTATGGGCTCTGTATCATTAACCGGTTTTAGCATAATAATTATTATTAATCGTATACCAGTTGAGAAAGTAACTTTGGTTCAGTCAGACGCAGAAATCTGTTCTTTCTTCAGCTCTCAGGCGTGAGGCCGCTAGCAAGAATAAACCGGTTCGCTCGCGCTGAGGAAGCCAGTTTCAGCTGGTGCGTCACCTTGGAAACCACCCCACTATATATAAAGCTGCGATCCAGCGCCGGCATTTACTCCGCTCGTGCGCCAGCAGATCACCACAGCCTTTCGTGTGCAGGACAACACAGACTTTCTTCATATCCAGCACTCTGGTCTAATGGGAAAACTCTTTGTAAATGCGTTTTAAGGTGAGTTATACGATATCATTGAGGGAAATTAAGTGTCTTATATTCGTTATGTTAGGATAAACTTTCAGTATGAACAGTCTAAAAAATAAAGAAACTAACGGATCAGCCTCTAGTTAATTCGCTTAAAAAGTTTTTCGAAGCAGTTTCGTATAGACGCGTTTGGCTCGTTTAGTTGTGTCGTATGTTATGGCCTCTGAGTCAACGTGGCCGCTGTGTCACACTTTCCTCTGCGACTTTGGTAATGTTTTAACAAAGATCTTTATTGTTAGAGCCAGCTATGTTGACAAACGTGGAGTTGCTAATATGTTTACTAGATTCTTTGGTTAATGCTAACAGTTATTTTCAAGATCGAGATCAATGAATGAAGTCAGTGTGGAGTCTCACGCTGCATAGCCTCGCTAGCCTGAATGAGCGCATTCTATTGGCTGAGCCGAAAACAGAAGCGGCTGGATTTGATCAGTGATTGGCTGACAGGAATGGCTGTTATAGTTTGTCCAAACAGGGCTTTTCCTTATTGGGTAACTGGTGTAGTCGCTCTCCTCGCAGGGGAGGGACTAATTTCACCGGCTTTGCGAAATTGCCGTGCATCATAACTGTCCAAATATGTGTATGTGGAAGCCAGCTTCATTGGGAAAGAATTTCCTAATTTTACACGAAATGGTCTGTTAAACAATAAATTGTGTGTTGTAACTGATACATGCAATGAGTGTTTCACACGCAATGTGAAATTGCCTTGTTGATTGGACTGATTTGTTGCCTGTAAAGGGTTCGACGTAATATTTTCTTGTCATTTTAATCCTTGCAGAATTCTTGCTTGAGAGAAGTACACACTGGCCCTGGCCTTGAAGCTTATCTGAAAGGATTCAACTTCACTGGTGAACCTCCTTGGCTGTTCGACATCTGCTAGCCACATTATAATTCCATCTCTTCCCTTCATCTGGTGAGTCATTATGACTTTTGAGTTTTCCATGCAACTTTATTGGATGCTCTCAATCCCCTTAAGGATCTGTGTAATTTTGTACCTTTTAAATTCAAGTTTCGCCAGTGAGAGAGGTAATAAATCAATAGAAATTTGTGGAAATCAGTGAAATCTTAAGGTTTAGACATGTTGATTGTGAATAATTTTATAAATGTTTAGCCCTTTGTCAGCGAAATCGCTATTAAAAAAATGTTCAGCGGTTGTGAAACCCTGATAACTGGGTAAAATGAGAGCTTAAAAATCATATTTTAACTTCAGTTAATGTGATGTTGTGCTTTCCTTAAATTTGTGTCAGAGTTATTGTAGTTAACGAAAACAAACAACAAAAAAACGGTCTTGTTACCTGAAATAAAATTCAAGTTGAATGCTAGCTGCAAAGTAGTAATTTATCATTTAATTTGTACTAAAATAATTAAAAAGTACTAATCTATATATATTTAAAACTAATGCAAATTATAATACCACAATATTATTAGAACTTAAAACAACTAATGACAATGGAAAATATAAAAGTAAATTTAAAAAAATAAAAAGAAATAAATGTAAGTACTATAATGGTCTCTCAATAATACTGAATTGTGTCATTGCACACAGTAGCTGCAGTTCCCTGTGATAGCAGTCAGTGTGTTGCTTTTGTACAGTCTCTAAAGCTGTCATTGGTGTAAAGATAAGCTACTACTTTATGTACACCGACAGATAGTCTGTCCTTGTCTTGAACGGCCACTGAGTGGAGTCTGCTATCTTAGCGGCCACATTTTATAACACCCCTGTCATTTTCTTTTACAGTTTCTTTTGCAATCAGATCTTGAACAAACACCATGACCTCTTTGGCTGGATCAGACTTTGACTTCGCCTTCCTGGAGGAGGGATTCTGTGCACGTGATATCGTGGAACAGAAGATCAATGAGTCATTACTATCAGTAAGTGAACATGTTGTACAGCTACATGTCTGCTTAACTGTTGCTTTTTCATTCATGTAAACTTAGATTTTGCTATTATAATATCATCTTAATTTTCACTAAATGGGTCTGCATATGCCATCCACCATTCTGATCACATCTTCTTCTTTTAGGATGACAAAGATGCCTTCTATGTGGCTGACCTGGGTGACGTCCTGAAGAAGCACCTCCGTTGGTTGCGTGTTTTACCCTGTGTCACACCGTTCTATGCAGTGAAGTGCAATGACAGCAGGGCTGTCGTCACGACGCTGGCGTCTCTGGGAGCCGGATTCGACTGTGCGAGCAAGGTACGTGGAAGATCTTTCAAGTTCCTTAAATCACGATTGTGACTTCTCAGTGAGCACATGACATCAGCACCAAACTGTAAGAATGTAGCAACGTTAATCCTGTATTAACCCGACTTCTAATCCTCGTCTCTTCTGCTAGACCGAGATCCAGCTCGTGCAGTCTGTGGGTGTGGAGCCCAGCAGGATCATCTACGCCAACCCCTGCAAGCAGGTGTCTCAGATCAAATACGCCTCTGCTCATGGAGTGCAGATGATGACGTTTGACAGTGAAGTGGAGCTCATGAAGGTGGCACGATGCCATGAGAATGCAAAGTGAGTAACTTTACTAGAAAACCAGGTCACATTTCACCACAAAATAATAGTGATCAACCAGTATGGGTTTATTTTCATGGTCGATAGCAGATTATATTTGATATCAGACCATATAAATTAACAATAGTAAATAAAACGAGCATAATTACTGCAAATATATTTGTTTTTCTCATATTCAGTAAAATTGACTATTATTTGTGACCCTGGACCACAAAAGCAGTCTTAAGTCTCTGGGGTATATTTGTAGCAATAGCCAAAAATACATTGCATGGGTCAAAATTATCGATTTTTCTTTTATGCCAAAAATCATTAGGATATTAAGTAAAGATCATGTTCCATGAAGATATTTAGTAAATTTCTTACCGTACATATATCAGCTTCATTTTTGATTAGTAATATGCATTGCCAAGAACTTCATTTGGACAACTTTAAAGGCGATTTTCTCAGTATTTAGATTTTTTTGCATCCTCAGATTCCAGATTTTCAAATAGTTGTATCTCGGCTAAATATTATCCGATCCTAACAAACCATACATCAATGGAAAGCTTATTTATTCAGCTTTCAGATGATATATAAATCTCAATTTCGAAAAATTGACACTTACTTAAGACTGGTTTTGTGGTCCAGGGTCACATTTGGAATGTATCGGTTAAAAAAAAATTGACCTTGTTAAATCTGTGAAATAAACATTTTTACTTTAGATAAACTTTCTGTAATTCAATTATGGCAATTTAAAAATGCCAATATATTGTTTGACCACTTCAAAGTTTAAAAAAAAAAGAAAAAAAAAAAGTGATTTTGTGCATTGTGGTAAGATTCTGATCACAATATTTACCAAACAGGCCAACAGTGATATATTTTGGCGACCACTAAAATCTTTTGAGAAAAATATGATTTTGTGCATTGTGACAATTAAACACATTTTCTGTGTCTGCAGACTGGTTCTCCGTATCGCCACTGATGACTCCAAGGCAGTGTGCAGGTTAAGTGTGAAGTTTGGCGCCACGTTAAAGAGCAGTCGGCTGTTGCTGGAGAGGGCGATGGAGCTCGGGCTGGACGTGATTGGAGTCAGTTTCCATGTAGGCAGCGGCTGCACTGATCCTGAGACATACAGCCAGGCAATCTCAGATGCGCGCTGTGTTTTTGACATGGGGGTAAGTGGTCTTATACTATGAAAATTTAAAATGCATTCTTTTATGCAATAGAATATACTTAGTCTGAAAATTGCGTTGCCCACCAGGCGGAGCTGGGATATAACATGACCCTGCTTGATATTGGCGGAGGCTTTCCAGGTTCAGATGACACCAAACTGAAATTTGAAGAGGTATTTATTTTGAATCACTATCTTAACTTCAAGTGACCAAAGGTGTTTAGGTCATACCAAACTTAACTTGTGGGGTTTTTTTGGTTGTCAGATCGCTGCTGTGATTAACCCTGCACTGGACAAGTATTTCCCTGTTGACTGTGGCGTGAGGATCATTGCTGAACCTGGCCGCTATTATGTAGCATCTGCTTACACGCTGGCTGTCAACATCATTGCCAAAAAGGTCATCATGAAGGAGCAATCTGCCTCAGATGGTAAAAGCAAACATTCAAAACCATAACGTGCTCTTAAAATGCTTATTCTCAGACTTTAAATTAAAGGACTATATTCAGTAACTATGCACTAATATTCAGTAATATTATCCATTTAACTGCAATGAATAACACCGTTATTGTCCTGTTTATAACTGAGGTGCTGCTTTGAAGCAATCTGTAGTGTGTAAAGCATTACATAAAAATGATTTGATTTAACTGACTTCATTTCTTTTTCATTTTTTCAGAAGAAGAGGATGGGACCGATGACAGAACCCTGATGTACTACGTGAACGATGGTGTTTATGGCTCCTTCAACTGCATTCTGTATGACCATGCGCATGTCCTGCCAACTCTGCACAAGGTACAGAAATGAGTCCATCAGATTCCTGTTTGTGTTAGATGGTGTTTCTTCCCTAAGACTAACCTGTAACCCATAATCTCTCACAGAAACCCAAGCCTGACGAGCGCATGTACCCATGCAGCATTTGGGGCCCGACCTGTGATGGGCTGGACCGCATTGTGGAGCAGTGCAGCCTGCCTGACATGCAGGTGGGCGAGTGGCTGCTGTTTGAGAACATGGGTGCCTACACTGTAGCTGCATCCTCCACCTTCAATGGCTTCCAGAAACCTGATATTCATTACATCATGTCTCGAACAGCCTGGTAAGTAGGATCTGGGAACCCATTTTCATTACTTTCAGCTTTGTTAACAGTTCTTTGTAATGTTTTAGTTCTTTTGTTGAAGTAGACCGAACACCATACTAAAATGAGCAGGTTCTGTTCAGTGAATCTGTCAGACAGGTTTACTGATGTCAAACTCATCAGTATGAATGAATTGGTTTGACGTCCTTAATTCAGTGTAACTGTTTAATTGATTCAAGGTTTTATAGTTGACTAAAATCTTGATGTATTAGCTATAATTATCAAAGCTAAACAAGCAGGATCAACAAAACTAATAAAAATGATAAACACAACAATATTACTAATAAACTTAATTTTTAATCTTTAATCTAATTAAAGTGAAGAAGAAAAAACAAGGTAACACTTTATTTAAGGTGGCCTCGTTACACGTTACATGTACTTACTATATGGTTAGGGTTAGGATTAGGGTTTGGTTTAGGGTTACTTGCATGTAATTTTGCATAATTTATTGTTATTATAATAGTAAGTACATGTAGTTAATTAATATTACTCAGTACTTAAATAATTATTACACTGTAACAAGGACTCCTTAAAATAAAGTAACCAAAAACAAAAATACAGATTAAAAATTAAAGACAGAAAATAAAAAATCTAAACATTGTATTTGTCAATGTGTAACTTAAGTAAATTATGCTTTTTCTTAAAATGTATTACTTAATATATAATTACATTTAAAATAAGAAATATTTTTAATTTTAAAATAACACCATCCAAAAAAAGAATGGTTGATGGAAAGTGATTTTGACTGACTGAATTCGACTCTTTCATTGCAGGAAATGTATGCAGCAGATCCGTGCCCAGGGGATTCCACTTCCTGCTGAGGAGCAGTGCGCTGGAAACGTGCCATCCCACTGCGGACGCGAGAGCACGATGGATGTGCCAGCCAAGCCATGCCCTACTCAAGTGTTGTGATGCTCTTCAATGCACACTACCAGAGCGAGAGCCAGTTCTCATTCAGACAGTGGTTTATCATAGTTCTCCACTGATTTACAGCCAAACCCTGTCTTGAGGTCCACCATATCCACTTATGTGCTGTTGAATAACAGTACCTGAATTTCTATTCTAAATGCAGCTGTTTTTGACTTCTTTTGTACAAGTCGCAAATGCTCAAATCTGAAAGACGCACAGAAAGGCACAGTCCTGTGGTTATTTCTTTTTTTTTTAAGTAATTTTTTATATATATATATATATATATATATATATATATACACACATGTATATACTTGTAAAACATGAGGCCATATACTTGACTGGAGGATATGAGGGAAGTTAATTGTATGTCCAGTTTTCTGTGTGCTGGAGGAAGGTTTATTCCTGAACTGACTCCCCCCTCTTGGACGAAAATGGAAGCTCATGCTACTTTCTGTTGAGTGTTAAGAGATTATTGGGAGAACATTTCATGAAATAGCTACGTTGCAATCTTTGAAAATTAGATCTTCCTCTTCATACTGACTCGTACATATTTCCTCCTCCTCAGTGACCATTTCCATTTTATACTTGATTAGTAAGTTAATATTATTATTATTATTATTATTATTGACCTGAAACGTATTCCACTGATGCATTTGAAATGGATATGAAAGAGATGGGATTGCTTCTGTATTGCTTTCCTATGGAAACTTTTTTTTTTTTTTTGTATTTTTATATAAATAAAGGTAGCTGTAAAAATGTTGTGTGATTTGCTTTTGATTTCCATTACAGTAGCACTGTTTTACAACTTCTGAATGTTTAAAACGGTGCACAAAGATTTGCGCAAAATTACGAATTTATGGAACACAATGGTAAAAGCTTGTTAATTAAACTAGCTTCCTGTGAATTCTGATTATTTGTGGTGCAGGTGTAACGAAGGAAAAAAAAAGTTACAACAATTTTAGATTAAACATGAATGTAGCGCCATCTAGTGGTGGTGTTTGTCTTTACCAAATTCGTTCTTTTGGCTGCATCATTTCGATTAAACTCTCCCAAAATTCTATACAATGGTTTGTGTAAATTACTGTTTAGACATTACATATATGTGCTGTTCAGAATGGAAAACTAGCCAAATGCTACTATTCTGACCATTATATATTATCTCTGAAAAATAACACAATTTTGCTTTTGCATTTCACAAACAATCCTACTAGAAACAGAAAGTTGAGTGCTTTGCACTGTGGGATGTAGAGCTCAGAATACCTGTTAATCTTGCCTCATGTCATGATCATCTTTTTTGACTGACTAGTTTCAAAATGATTTTATTTTTACATTTCTCTCTTGGATAAAAGTGAGAGCTTTTTTTTCAGGTCCATACTTAAATACCCCATTTGTAGCCTTGAATGCATGTACATACCCTAATAAAAACAGCTATTATCGTGAAATGTAAAGGGTATTTAAATACTTTTGGAGTAATACATTGATGCTACTGGCATGTAATACAACAAAGTCATAAAAACAAAATAATGATGCAGCCACCTTTCATATGATATAGCCTTGTTTTACCTGTGATTGGGTGGCAAATCATAGGGAAAAAATACAAAATAATGGATTACTTATTAATGGATTAAATATTGATCAGTAGCATTTAATGTTTTAGGTTTGATCATTATGTTTTCTGCAAAATCAAAATTTGCATTTTGGCACAACGTGTTCTATTTCATCTCAGTGAGGCTGACCCATACTGTAGCATGTTGACTAAGGGTGAACTGTCAGGAGACGGTATATCAAATTAACCCTGCCCAGCTTGCAACTGCCATTTATAAATACAGGTGCTAAGTAGCCGGCCCTTTCTCTTTTCTGCCTGCTAGCTATCAGTAGAGCTGTTTGATGGTAAGACTTCGCTTCGCATTCTTTTGTATCTGGCTGACAGGAGTCTCTTTGCCAATAATAATAATAATAATAACAATATTTATTAAAAATAATATATATTAAAATTTCATTTTATATAGCGCCTTTAAAAGTTGCATCTCAAATCACTTTACATACATATGAAAATTATAAAGTTAAAAGATACACATAAAAAGTACAGTCAGTAAAAAAAACTAACCAAAAAATTAAAAGCCAATATAATAAAATCAATACGAAAACTGACAGGAAGCCAGTGCAATTTTTCCAAGACAGGTGTAATGTGCGCCCTTGCACTGATCCTAGTCAATTCTAGCAGCTGAATTTTGTACCAACTGTAATTTACTTGGGGTAGATTTTGAAGCTCCAGCCAGCAAAGCATTTCAATAATCAATATGTAAAGCAGGAATTGTGTGCGCTCAAAACAAACAAAACAAAGGTTCTCAGGTGCGTAGAACAAGAGAGGAAAGTTAATAGTCCGGTAGGTAGCAGAATTTGTCCGCACACTGCAAAAAAAAAAAAAACCAAAAAAGGTCTAGCAAAACTCCAATTATTTATTTTTCATATGCAAAAGTGAAAAAGTGACAAAAGTGCAAAGTGTATTAAAAACAGACCAAAGAGCAGACATTTCAGCCCATGCTTTCTTCAGTGCTCATGAGGCAAAAAAGCAACACCACACTTACATAGACACAATTGCAAATTGTTGACAGCTGATCTTAATCAATGAGGGATAATTGTCATGCCAACAATTTCCCTTCACAAAAAACATGCAAGATCCATCTCTTCATTTAATCCTGTTG
>JAFVLL020028187.1:103115-133559 GCA_021397915.2 Tor tambroides
TCTCAGATCAAATACGCCTCTGCTCATGGAGTGCAGATGATGACGTTTGACAGTGAAGTGGAGCTCATGAAGGTGGCACGATGCCATGAGAATGCCAAGTGAGTAACTTTACTAGAAAACAAGGTCACATTTCACCACAAATAATAGTGATCAACCAGTATGGTTTATTTATTTTTTATTTTTTTGGATTGTTGATAACTGGGTGGCCTACGACCGATATAAAGCAGATTATATTTGATATTAGACCATATACATTAGCAACAGTGAATAAAACAAGCATAACAATTATTGCAAATGTTTATATTTAGTCAAATTAGCTATTATTTGGAAATGTATCAGCTAAAAAAAATTAACTTTGTCGAATCTGTGAAATAAACACTTTTACTTTAGATAAGCTTTCTGGAAACCTATTATGGCAATAAAAATGCCAAATATAAGCTTATATATTGTTTGACCACTTCAAAGTAAAAAAAAAAAAATCTTTTTTTTTTTTTTTTGTGCATTGTGGCAAGATTTGTGACAATTAAACATTTTTCTGCTCATGATAAACAGAACAATTTATCGTCTGACAATGATATATATTTTGGCGACCACTAAAACATCTGAAAAAAAAAAAGATTTTGTGCATCGTTACAAGATTTTTCTGACATTTAAACACATTTTCTGTTTCTCCAGACTGGTTCTCCGTATCGCCACCGACGACTCCAAGGCGGTGTGCAGGTTAAGCGTGAAGTTTGGCGCCACGTTAAAGAGCAGTCGGCTGTTGCTGGAGAGGGCGAAGGAGCTCGGGCTGGACGTGATTGGAGTCAGTTTCCATGTGGGCAGCGGTTGCACCGATCCTGAGACATACAGCCAGGCAATCTCAGATGCGCGCTATGTTTTTGATGTGGGGGTAAGTGGCCTTATTGCTATAAAAATTCAAACTACACTCATTTATGCAATAGAATATACTTAGTCTGAAAATGATATTGTCCACCAGGCGGAACTGGGGTACGACATGACCCTGCTTGATATTGGCGGAGGCTTTCCAGGCTCCGATGACACCAAACTGAAATTTGAAGAGGTATTTATTCTTAATCACCATGTTAACTTCAAGTGACCAAAGATGTTTAGGGTATACCAAACTTAACTTTTGGGGGTTTTTTTGGTTGTCAGATCGCTGCTGTGATTAACCCTGCACTGGATAAGTATTTCCCTGTTGACTGCGGCGTGAGGATCATTGCTGAACCTGGCCGCTATTATGTAGCGTCTGCTTACACGCTGGCTGTCAACATCATTGCCAAAAAGGTCATCATGAAGGAGCAATCTGCCTCAGACGGTAAAATGAAACATTCAAAACCATTTTTGTTTTTAATGTGCTCTTAATGATTATTCTCAGACTTTAAATTAAAGGACTATTTTCAGTAACTACACATTAATATTCAGTAATATTATCAATTTAACTGCAATGAATAATACTGTTATTGTCCTGTTTATAACTAAGGTGCTGCTTTGAAGCAGTCTGTAGTGTGTAAAGCATTACATAAAAATGATTTAATTTATCTGACTTAATTTCTTGTTAACTTTTACAGAAGAAGAGGATGGGACCGATGACAGAACCCTGATGTACTACGTGAACGATGGTGTTTATGGTTCCTTCAACTGCATTCTGTACGACCATGCGCATGTCTTGCCAACTCTGCACAAGGTACGGAAATGAGTCCATCAGATTCCTGTTTGTTAGATGGAGTTTCTTCTCTGAGACTAACCTGTAACCAATCTCTCACAGAAACCCAAGCCTGACGAGCGCATGTACCCATGCAGCATTTGGGGCCCGACCTGTGATGGGCTGGACCGCATTGTGGAGCAGTGCAGCCTGCCTGACATGCAGGTGGGCGAGTGGCTGCTGTTTGAGAACATGGGTGCCTACACTGTAGCCGCATCCTCCACCTTCAATGGCTTCCAGAAACCCGATATTCATTACATCATGTCCCGCACAGCCTGGTAAGTAGAATGTGGGAACCCATTTTCATTACTTTCAGCTTCGTTAACAGTTCTTTTTAACCTTTGAGTTCTTTTGTCAAAGTAGACCGAACCCCATACTAAAATAAGCCGGTTCTGTTTGATGAATCAAACTCTGAATGAACTGGATTGACACCCTTAATGCAGTATAACTTTTTAATTGATTTAGAGCCTTCATAGTTAACTAAAATCAGAAAAAAATGATGATAAATCTTGATGCATTTAATTAAAACTGAAATAAAATTAAGCTATAACAAACAAAGCTAAACAAGCAGGATCAACAAAACTAATAAAAATAACAAACACAACAATATTCCTAATAAACTGCAGATAGATTAAAAAATTACAGCAAAGACCGAAAATAAAAAAAATCTAAATATCAACTGTTACATTGAATAACATTGCATTTGTTGATGTGTAACTTCAGTAAATTATGCTTAAAATATTTTCTTACATTTAAAACGGTAAGAAATATTACTTCACCATCTAAACAAAAATCTAGTACTGAAAGAATGACTAATGGAAAATGGTTTTGACTGACTGAATTCATCGTCACTTTTATTGCAGGCAGCGTATGCAGCAGATCCGTGCTCAGGGGATTCCACTTCCTGCTGAGGAGCAGTGCGCTGGAAACGTGCCATCCCACTGCGGACGCGAGAGCACAATGGATGTGCCAGCCAAGCCGTGCCCTACTCAAGTGCTGTGATGCTCTTCAATGCAGACTACCAGAGCCAGTTCTCATTCAGACAGCGGTTTATCATAGTTCTCCAGTGATTTACACCTGAACCCTGTCTTGAGGTCCACCATATCCAAATATGTGCTGTTGAATAACAATAGCTAAATTTCTGTTCTAAATGCAGCTGTTTTTCACTTTGTTTGTATGTTGCAAATGCTCAAACCTGAAAGACGCACAGAAAGGCTCACAGTCCTGTGGCTTTCTTTGTCTTTTATTTTTCAAGTAATTTTTTATATATACATGTAAATCATGAGGCCAGATACTTGACTGGAGAATATGAGGGAGGTTTAATCGTATGTGTAGTTTTCTGTGTGTTGGAGGAAGGTTAATTCCTGAACAGACTCCCCCTCTTATAGATTAAAATGGAAGCTCATGCTACTTTCTATTGGGGAGTGTTAAGAGATTGTTGGGAGAACATTTCATGAAATGGCTACTTTTCAGTCTTTGAAAATGAGCTCTTCCTCTTCACACAGACTCGCACAGATTTCTTCCTCAGTGACCATTTCCATTTTATACTTGATTAGTAAGTTAATATTAATATTATTTTTGACCTGAAATCTGTATTATTGACCTGAAATGTATGCCACTGATGCATTTGAAGTGGATTTGAAAGAGATGGGATTGCTTCTGAATTGCTTTCCTATGGAAACTTTTTTTTTTTTTTTAAGTTTTGTATTTTTTATATAAATAAATTTAGCTGTAAAAATGTTGTGCTTTGCTTTTGATTTCCATTCAAATAGCACCATTTTACAACTTGTGAATGTATTAAACTGTGCACAAAGATTTGCGCAAATCAAGAACACAAGATAAAGCATAACACTAAACATGAATGCAGCACCATCTAGTGGTGATGCTTAATTCTTTTTACCGAATTTGTTTTTTGGACGCATCATTTCAATTAAACCCTCCAAAAATCTATACATCAGTTTAAATTATTCTTTAGATGTCACATGTATTATACTTGTGCTGTTCAGAATGGGAAACTAGCCTAATATTACTATGACCATTAAATATTATTTGAAACCCTGCACAATGCAACAAGTGTCGTTATCTCTGAAAAATAACTGGTAATTTTGCATTTGCGTTTCACAAACATGCTTTGCACTGTGGGATATAGAATTCAGAATGCCTGTTAATGTGCCTCAAATTGACTGTGTAATGATCTCATCTGAGGAAAACTCCTAGTTTCAACATTATTTTCAGACATTTCTCTCTTGGATAAACGTGATCCACATGATTTATTGATTGATTCCCCCGCCTCCCCCTCTCCCCTTTTTTTAGGCCCACAAAGAAATACCCCATTTATAGCCTAGAATGCATGCACACCCTAATAAAAACAATTAACTATTAATTTGAATACTTTTGGAGTAATACATTGAGGCTACTGGCATATAATACAACAACAGTCAACAGGGTTTATGGGTCTGATATTAAAACAAAAATGCAGTCACCTTTAAAATTATATATATTGTTTTATCTGTAGTTGTGTTGTAAATCATAGGATAAAATACTAAATAATGGATTACGTCTTATATTGATCAATAGCATTTAACATTTTAGCTATGATCATGATTTATGTGTTTTCTGAAAAATCAGAACTTGCGCTTTGACGCGTTTCAAAGCAACTTCACAGAATTTTAGATTTAGGAAATTTGGGAATTTTGCTGAAATTTGTCTGATTTGACATTGAAACACACACATACATGTTGGGTTTCCATGTTTTATGGGGACATTTCTTAGGCTTAATGTTTTTTATACTCTACAAACTGTATTTTCTATCACCCCACACCTAAAACTACCCCTCACAGGAAACTCTCTACAATTTTAGTTTTTCAAAAAAATGTATTTTGTATGATTTATAAGCTTGTTTCCTTAAGGGGACCAAAAAAATGTCCTCACAAGGACAAGGATTTTGGATATTGCCATGTTTGTGGGGACATTTTGTCCCCATAACGTAGGGTTACCCCAACCCCTCAACAAAAAAAAACACACACTTTTAAAATTATATTTTTACTTTTTGTTTCTATCCCTAATTTTGTAATGCATCAAATAAATATACAACAATTTTATACATTAATATTTGATGAATGTGGAAATGTCTGCAATTCAGGTGCCAGATAACAGAATGTCATGTCTGATTCAATCAGTATATAAGATTGGCAGTGACAGCTGATCCCACAGGCCGATAAATAAGAAAAGTGGCACGTTCTTTAAATTATTTGCACAAGTTGACACCTCGTTGCTTAGTGACAGCGGTAAGCAGCTTCCGGTAGCATTCTTGTTGATGACAAAGTATTTGGCAAACTCTCGGTAACACCCAGAGAACAGAGAGTGAAAGCACCTGAGGTCAAGGATGTGGAGAAAACTGCTGATCTGTGACTCAAGCAGACTCATGTTTGAACTATTCTGGGAAGAACTTGTGAATGTGTACTCATTCTACTTAAAAAAATAAATAAATAAATGAATAAAAACCTAAGACAAGCATTTATGTCATACTGCCATATGAACCATAAAGCACTACATAATACCACTCAGTCATGTGTACAAATGAATAGCATAACCATTCCACTATAACACACACACATACATCAACACACACACACACACACAGAGAGAGAGAGAGAGTTTAGTTTGGAGAAGAAAAGTCAGCAAAGTATCATATCAAAGAAAGCTAATGCTAGAGAAACAAACATTTGTGTGGATTTAGGCCTTTGTCAGTTTACACATGTGACTATGGACTAGCCCAGGTTTACATTTCATTGCTGTGTATTTTATCATGCTGCCCTTTGTGTCACATTAATGATCAATTAATGTTAAAGGAATAGTTCACCCAAAGATTGAAAATTTCTTTAAAAAGGTACACATAGGCCTATAGTATTGCCTCGAGCTTAATTAGTTTGCAAAGAAGTCTGCCATCTGCAACATACATATAGTTCATTAAATAGTATCTTTTTATATATTATAATGATACTGAATACATACTGACTGATTGATCAGACATGACTGAATATATTGCTATCCAATTAAAATGAGGAGACATTTACATTTACATTTATTCATTTAGAAGACGCTTTTATACAAAGCGACTTACAATTGAGGAATACAATAAGCAATTCATCATAAAGAGGCAAATAAACGCAGGAAGTGCTTGCAATACGAAGTTTCAGGCATTGTTCAGAGTAATACAAGATAGACAGGGAGAGGTTAAGGAAAGTTATTATTTCATTTTTTTAAAAGATGCAGTCAAATGATGACGGAAGAGATGAGTTTTCAGGTGTCACTTGAAAACTGTCAGGGATTCAGCATTCCGGATATGGGTGGGAAGTTCCTTCCACCAGCCAGGAACGGTGAACGAAAACGACAATACACATATATTGTGTAATATGTCTTTAAAGAGACACATTATATTTCAAGACATACATGGCACTTTGCATTATACTTTATAACATAATAAAGCAGGTGCTGCATTAGATCCATTTTTGAGATTAGT
Organism: Tor tambroides; assembly: GCA_021397915.2. Classification (NCBI taxonomy): domain Eukaryota; kingdom Metazoa; phylum Chordata; class Actinopteri; order Cypriniformes; family Cyprinidae; genus Tor; species Tor tambroides. The sequence continues at coordinate 109,343 of JAFVLL020028187.1, forward strand.
ATTAAACAAAATCTCCTTTCATTAGTTGCAGCTTATATTTACATGATATATTTGTTTTTGTACATGTGTGTGATTCCAGAGATCATTATTACAGATTATCATTATGCAACAATTAAGGCAAGAGATTGTTAACAGCCTGAATAACATCGACAAGATGCTACCGCCAGGGAAACTGAAGCTCTGGTGCCTACAGTTTGGACTCCTCCCCCTAACAATGTGGCCACTCACAGTGTATGAAGTCCCATTAACAATAGTGGAGAAGGTGGAGAAGATAGTGCGGACCATCACCTCTTGGCTCGGTGTCTCATGACTCGATGTTTAACTAACATCAGCCTCTACGGCAGGGGTTCTCAAAGTTTACACTCAAAGGTCCGAATCTGAATTCTCATCAACGTTTTATGTCTTATGCTTATAACTTTATATAACAATTCAAATTTATATTATCATATTCACGACATCATCAAGTCATTTACTCTCTGAACTGTTACATACAGTAGCCTACTGCATTTTTATACAACTAAATGCCCCAAAATGCAGTTCTCATTTACATATTTTATGTTTCTGAACTAGTACTTCAATGTAACCTGGAGTCACTTCAGCTGAATCGCTAAAATCTTAAATTATAACTGCAGTACGCAGTACACAGCAGTGAATTAGGCCTATATTGCTTTATTTTATATATCATGCAGCACAAAAGTCTGAGTAACAAACTATGTGCATATTTACAGACGAACTACATTCAAGTTCATATGCCCAGACAGTCAACAGTGATAGGTTTTTGGAAATGCTGTTTTGTACTCATTCATTCACAAGTCTGCTGCTAAGTCTGCCGGTCAAGAAAGACGAGTTGCGTCGGGAAGGCACTTTTTGGGAAGGCACTTTTTGGGATTGAGTCGTAACCCAGCTCGGCGGATGGCAGCGAAGAGCACCTGGAGGTGCTGCAATGCCACCTCAAAGTCTGGTGATCCAGGTCATCCAGATACACCACACAGCAACAGCGGGAGACACCTGCCACAGGACCTGCTCCATCAACCGGAAGAAGGTGGCTGAAGCATTACAGAGGCCAAATGTTATTACCCGGAACTGCCACAGCCCCTGGCTGCTGGTGAAGGCAGTCTTAGGTTTGGCCTCTGGAGCCTACTCCACCTGCCAGTACCCTCTCCGGAGGTCAAGGGAGCTGAACCAGCTAGACCCTGCGATATAGTCCAAGGTGCCGTCAATTTATGGTAGTGGGTAAGAGTCTATTTTTGTGACCACGTTTAAGTGACAATAGTCCCCACAAAACCGTCACGAGGAGTCCTTTTTTTTTGATGAGTATGGCTGGGGTTGCCCATGGACTGTTAGATGGCTCGATTACTCCAGTCCTTTCCATCTCCCGGATCTTTGGTCTGCTGCGGTCTGTTTGGCCAGTGCTAACCGGTGTTGTCGCAGACAGATGGGTGGAGCTGCGCCAGTATCAATGTCATGCTGTACTAGCCCCGTTCGTCTACAGTCCTCATCCCGTCCAGCAAAGATGTCCTAGTTGCGGTCAAGCACTTCCTGCAACTGTTGACGCTGGCTCTGTTGCCACAGCTCCTGAAAGGCCTGCACAGTCTCTTTTGACGGGGAGGGTACCGGCATGCGTAACGGGCCCGGCGTGGTGCTGACATCCCCAGGATTAACTTTCAATGTGAGTGCTTGACTATTCTGCCCAGTTGCTTGCCCCCTTGCTTGACTCTAGGGTACATCAACTGCCCTTTGCCCCTTCTGTAGGGGAATGACTTCCCAGCCGATCTGAAGACAAGCCCCGGCTACACTGAGACAGGCCCCACTCAGTGTCGAAAATCTAGTCCCATAATACAAGCATCTTCCATGTCAGCCAACCAAAACTCATGGATGAAAACATTTATGCCCAATATCACCTGAAAGAGCCTTCCTCCTTTAAAGTCTGCCCGCTCCAAGGTTACAGTTCTCATCTGCATCGTAGTAGCTGACCACCCAGTTGGAGTTGACCCTTCTGTTCCATGCAGGGTTCCCGGGCAGACAATGGAAATGTTGTATCCCGTGTCGATGAGGGCCCTGCTAGCATGACCGTTCAGAACACAGGGCATGTACAAACCCTGGGTGTGGCCCACTAGTGAACATTTTCCATGGAGAGGTTTAGACTGTGGTGGGAGCAGTCGTCCCTCCGCCCGACCGCTCGCTCCTAGTTTTCCGAAACTGCAGACTTGCGGGGCAATCATGGGCCACATGCCCCACCTCCCCACAATGGTAACATGGGTCCCGTCGAGTAGAACACCCTCGCCTGTTCAAGTGCTGCTCTCTGCCCTCATCTTGTTGCATAAGGTCACCCATACGACATATTCCGTCAGCATCGTCGACATCAGCACACTTGGCCTGGCGTTTTTGGGCAGGAGGGTGGCAAAACGGGGCTGCTGCATGGGTCGTCAGGAATACAGACTCTACCCGCTCAGCCTCTGCCAATGCTTGGGTCAGTGTTTGTGGGGCAGATAAGCAAACATGCTGTCTCAGCTTCTCTGGAAGCAGGGCTTGCAGAAATGCATGGAGAACCAGCTTCTCCTGTGCATCTGCGGTGCACTGTGGGTATCCTTACCGCACATTAAAGTAAGAGTCCCAATAAGAGTCTCATAGTCTTTCTGTTCTGCCGGAGTGAGATCAAGCAGCACTTGTAATGCTGGCCCTTCCAGTGCCAATGCCAGCAGAGCCGTTGAATCTTTCTTACTCCACCCAGCCCGCCAGGCTGTACTTGTGCAAAATATGGCTCAGGTGGCACAAATCCGTCATACCTGGGCAGCTTAACATGGACAACAGCTCAAAACGAGCACGTACACTCCCACCGGCTGAAGCGCCGTCATCATCTTATAGCTCATGTCCAACTCGCACAGATCTCACGCTCATCACAGAAGAGATCGTGGCTTTCCCATGCTCATGCACTCACTCCAGCCACTTCTCTCACTCCCAGTACGGGTGTCCACCTCATGGCGGTTTTTCCCCACCGTGGCTTCACACTTCGTCTCACATTTCAATCTCACAGCCCAAAACCGTGGCTTCACACTTCGTCTCACAGCCCAAAAGAGGCTCCGTATCTTAACTTTTAATTAGAATGCAGAACAACTGTGTTACAGGCGCACCAGCCTAACTCACTGGTCTGTCTCTTTTCCAGGGTCTTCTACCTCCTCCCTTAACCCTATATCTGCCGGTCCAAAAATAAACAGCAATTTCACAATAATTATAAAGTCTGTGCACGACAGTATCAATGAATTTTAACATCATTCAATGAATAGTGTCAGTATTCCTGAATTAGGAGTTTATGACCATATGAACACATGCACTGATTTGGCATCATTGTCAGATATTAATTCATTGTTAAATGTTCCTTTAAAGGTAGACGATTTCAAAAGGGCTAGCGATAGCAAGCTAGCTTTGAAAGCAAGATTCCCATCCTCCTTGCGTAATCGCTCTGCAAAGCCACGCCTCCTCCAAAACACATGAATGTGCTCAGGCAGACCAGAGGCTAACCAGCAACACGATGAAAGATGGTGTTGATGAAGGATTAAATGCAATGCTGTCACATTACTTAATGTCTCATTCATCTTTATTATGACAGGACAGATCAGAGCTGACAGGAAGCAAAGGGAAAGAGAGATAGGGGGCAGGTTTGGGAAAGGTCCTCAAGTCGGGATTCGAACTTGGCGCTGTATGTCGGCACGCTGCCCACAAGGTTATTGCGCTGACCAAAAACTGCTTTTTCAAACACTGTGCAAGTCATTCTAAGGAATCAGGCTTAGTTTCAGCTGAAACATGATGGCTGCAATACTAATGCTGTCCACACAGGGTATAAAATCTAATCTAAAAGTCTAATCTTTTCTTTAAAGTTTCCATAAGTTGCTACATGTAACAAATGTAACTGACTGTACCTGCAATATGACATATAAATGTAATACCAGTTTTATTTGTAGAACTACTATGCACTGGCAATATAGTTTCATACAATTCATTCAAAATTAAATCTTAAAACTTATGTGCTTATGTTTTTACATAATGCATATTGAACACTGTGAACACAAAACATTGCTCACCAGTTATTGGTTTACCACAATGAATAAAAATAAAATATTGATAAAATATTTAAAAATATATATACTATACAATATTGTCCAGACAGTAAAGTAACAAAAAAAAAAAGTTTTCTTGGAGAAGTTGTCACAGATCCTCTGTGGGTTTAGACTGTCTCAGTTGTTTCAGTTATGAATTCGATGATGAGATCAGATCTCTCTGTGGGTCATACTTACTGTTGGACTTCTTATTAATTAAAAAAAAAAAAAAAAATCACTGGATTAAAAACGATATTTGTCAAAGGAATGTTTAAAAATCAAAAATTGTTATACATAAAAACATGAGGTATAAATGTAAGGGTTAATCTTCTACTGAGCAATGTTTAACAGATTTGATTTTCTTTTTGTCTTACATTCTGCTTAATGACGTTTTGGAAATATGAAATATCTAAAGTACAACATAATCCTGACAACTATCATCGATTCTAAAACATTTATGATTCTGTAAAATTACAACTTATGAAGCATGTGACATCCAGCTCTACAGTAAAATAAAATAAATACTCAAAACACTAAAAGTATATAATACTAGCCTAAATTTAACCTTTCCTTTTAATTCTCTGTGCATTTATTTTTTCCACTTAGGCCTATCCATTAATAAATAAACAAAAATAAATAAATCCCTCTGAAAATATGATAGGATTTTAGTTCGAAGGAATGTTTTCATAAAAAAAAATATTCCATTTAAAGACGAAGTTTTGAAGGTCTGCCACAGAATTTTTTTTTTTTTTTGTACATTGAGCCCTTGGACACGGCTGTCACTTAACATTAGCAATTAGTCTCTGAAGCAGAACAGCCTATTGTTAAAAAGAGAGTAAATATTGCATTTACCTTTTCTTTCCGCTGATCTAAGAATAAGATCTGTCAAGGTCAATATTACCATGATGTAATGTTTGCAAATGCCCGTGAAAAGCAGCGCGCTCCTGGGTTCCAGTGTCGCTGAGACTGAAGAGCAGCACATGCACACGCGCTTTCTGTCTCTTCTACCTCCGTGTTTGTCACCCACCCTCACGAGCCCGTCTCCCCCTCCTCCCTGAGCATGTGGGTACGGATGGATGGCGCACAGGCCCGTCTGAAAGGACAATAAAGCGCAAAGACGCTGGTGAGTTGTTCTTTTTTTTCTCTCTGCGAAATGTCGCATTTAGAATATCCGCGTTATGGCGCGGCACAGGAGCTACGATGGGATAAATGTGCATCTGTGTTTCACATGAGGAGCTTTTGTGTGCGCATCACCTCCTGCGAACCGCGTCCTGAGCAGCATCCCTTTAAACCAAGTGTTTCCTTCTCACACTGAGACGCAAACGTGACCGCACGTGCCATTCCTGGGCACGAACTGGATATGATCTGGGTATGATCTGGGTATAAGGATTTATTCATAAATCATTTCTTAAACAGCCAGCAGCCTGTAATTTTGATATTAAATGACAATGTGTGCTGTGGAAATGCGGAGGTAGGTAAAGAAAAATAAGACAGAAGTCATTGGAGGAGATCTAGGTGTCTGGACCTCCGTTTAAAGTCAAAGCGAGAGACAAAATAAGGGAACATTTCAAACCGAAGATGGTCTTCGACCAATGCAAAGGTATCGTTTTGGACTCTGCGCAATGAACTGATACTGAACATGCGATGGCATGCGGTTCATGATGTGCATTTGACCACTATCCATGCGAGGGGTAAATATTCTGGTAACTGATATTACATAATGCATATATATTTATATATTTAATTTTAATATATGCATTTATTATTATTGGAGCCTGTATAAAATGTATTATAGCATTGGCTATAAAGAAACTGTTGCACTGTAGACAGTATAAATATGTAATTTGGTCATTCCTAAAGTTAATTCTTCCAGACTGTTATCTCTACATAACCCAATCACTAAATCACGATTATTTATTTTTTTATTTTTTTATTTATTTATCTGCAAATTAACAGTGATATGTGGCATTTCAAGTTGACAGTCTAACACTGAATTACTGTCTGTAAAATATTTCAGAAAAGTGAACCTAGTAAAATCTATAGCAACCAAGCCAGTTCATACATGGTTGGTACTGGTTTTAGGGTTATGACACAGCAGTGTGTGCAATATTATAAATATGATTCAGTCTTTTCAACCAGCCTATTTAATTTGTAATTGAATTTGTAGTAGAAATTTATCATTATTGTTGACTTGAATGTTACCACATTGCAAGAAGGACTCTAATCTGACTCAAATCCTTTAAGAACTACTTGCATTGGTGTAACTCAATATATTCAGGCTGAGTCGGTCATATTCAGTAAATGAACAGGTCATTTAGATGTTACACTTAGGTTATTTGACCAAAAATGTACAGAACACCGAAATTATAAGATTTCATTGCCAGTTCAGTTCAGTCAAGCCATTTCATTTTTAACATCCACACACTTGCAAAGACTAATAACTTTTTGTACACCTCATGTTTACCTTCTCAGATCTTGCTAAAGAGCATGTGTCCAAATGTCTAGTTTCCTCACTGCCAGTCCCTAAAATCCAGTCAATGAAGTCCACAGAAACTCTCTCTCCCTGCTCTGAATGGAGGCACCCTAATAAAAGGTTGGGTTACTTCACAAAACCCAGATTATTACATATGCACCATGTGGTTTTATCTCATTAATACATTAATAGCGATTTACTAGAGATTTTTAAGTGGATTGGAGTTAGTTTATATAGTACATTAAAATACAATACTGACATATTAGATTTAATATCAAATAATGGCACATTTTGTCAAAGCATAATTTAATTTGTTATAAATTTTATCATAATTTTGTAATTCCAATCCAACGTCTTTTTGTTTAGTTGAAATGGAGGATGAAGATGGTACTTGTTTATTTGACGTTTTGTGGTAAGTGTTCTAGTGAAATTAATTTTCTTAGTTTGTGTGTATTTTAAAGCATTTATAACAAGATTTGCAAGATATTTTGCTCATGTGTTAACTTTTAAATGTTTTACTTTGAAACAGTGACCCTCAAGCTCTGAATGATTTTCTTCATGGGACAAATGAGGTATGGAGGGATCATAATATTACGGTGTGGCTTTAATCTTTAATGTTAGTAACATTAGTGCTTGTTACAGTACTTTCACCAAAACTTGTTTCAGTTGCATTAATTTTGGAACCTTTGCACTCTTCTAAGGACGTTTATAGAGAGATCTTACATGGATACATTTGAAGAACCTAAAACAGAAGTAAAATCTTGTGTTTGTGTATGCATTTTTGTTTGCAAAGACAAGTTATATAAAATTATCCCATGCAACTAACTGTCCATCCTCCCTTCTGTTCAAACAGCTGCCAAGTGGAGACTTACTCATTAATTCATCCTCCGGAGAGCCGTCACTCTTCACAGACACTCCAGTGAGTCTAGACCGCTCTCTCCATGGAATAGATTTGTTTCAGCTGGACCTCCCTGAACATGCCTGTCTGTCTAAAAAAAACTTTTTTTTTTGGTTTCAATAGAATGGATTTGTGACTTTAAGCTTTAAAATAGTGTTTGAATACTTTTAACAGTTTAACAAACAGTTAAAACATGATTGTTGTGACCGTTCTGCAGAGCCCTGCGTCTCTGTTAGCAGAGGATGCTAGTTCTCAGGACACTCCTGTCTCTGGCTGTGTGGATCTCTCCTTTCTGGAGGAGGCACTGCTGGCATCACCGGGATCCTCACTTGGAAGCGGAGGTCCAGAGGTGCAGGAAGATCCCAATGTCCAACTAGTGGAAGAGCAGAAAGAGTCCGACGAGATCTGTGACATTCTCCAGCAGAGTCTCCAGGAGGCTGACATCACCGAGGACACTCTCGCATTAGAGGCAGGACTTGCCCAGACAGTGGAAACTCTCCAGTTTGGTTTGTCTGCCACATCCTTTCCTTTGCCTTCAACCCCATATTTCTCCAAACCATTGACCCTTCCTGGCTTGAGCTCTTTACCAAAGGACACCCAAACAGCAGTGGAGCCTCCTCAGCCATCTTTATTAGCTGTTGGCCCAGGCTGCCCCTCACTCAAACCTCCAGGAACGCAGTTAATGAGTTTACTTCCTGGGAATGTCTTCCCCGCACCTCCACTTGAGGCATCCTTTTCTATTAATTCAGCACAAAGCACCAGCATGATTATCCAAAAGACCCTACCAGCCCGCCAGATGTTGGCCTCCACCGTTAGAACAATTACCCCTTCAGGGGTCATGTTACAAAAAACTCCTCTACCCATTCAGCCTAAGTTACCAGTCAGCATCCAGCCCAGGCTCGTACAGATCAGTCCCAGGCCATCAGGACAGAAACCACTGCCAGGATTTGCCTTCATCTCAACAAATATGTCACAGAGTGTCTTGTTACCCCCTTCTTTTGGCTCAAAGCAGTCCTTACAAGCACAGTCCGCACCAGGAGTCAGCAAACCTGTTAGCTTGAATCTGGTTGGTCAGGGAGGCCCCATTGTCATTCAGCCCCAGGATCCTTTTCAGGGCCAGAGACAGTTCTTTCTGCCGAGCCAAACACCTGCAACTTTGTCCCAGTCTACCAGCATCCCAAGGTGCATTCTTAGTACACCAAGCAATCAGGTGTCTAACAAACCCAATGTTGACAGTTCTCATATTGTGACTGTACGGCCTAGGCAAATCAACTTCAGCCCTATTTTCACCTCCCCAACTGAACAGCTCACCCTAAAACAAGGGGCTCTTCTGTCAGGGTCTTTACCAATTCGGTCAACACCTCCTACAGTCTTCCAGATGCCAACACAGCTAGCAGGGACCTACGCACCTCAAGTGCGGGGGCAGCATGCGGTAATTCAAAACACTGTTGGAAACCAGATCACAGTGATTAATAATGCCAATATGCTTATTCCTGATATGACCACCATACCAATAGAAAATGCTCAGTCTATGATACAAAGTCTGCCTTCGGTGCCTCAAGCCCAAGGTGCTTTAATAGGGGGACCTGAGGGAAAGGTGCGTCTAAACCAGAATTCAGTGCTTCTCTTGCCCGAGAAAACAACAGAAGATCAACAGAATGTCAACAAACAAGTGAGTTTCTGTTGTAACAATGTTAGGAATGGTCTTTATTTTCTTAAACAGTATTATATTATATTTCAGAAACTTATTTGTTATTCAATTTTAAAAGCACTTTTTTGTGACTTATTACATTTGTTCACTGTTTCTACTCACTTCAGGAGAGCGGATTGCTTCCTCCAGCTTCGGTGGAAGCACCTGTTGCAGAGATTCACCCTCTGACCTCTCCAGTATCAACTCTACTACAGTCATCACCAGATATTAGTTGTACCCCTGAGACAGTGTTGTCATTATCCCCCCAGCTGATCACCCAGACAGGAGAGCAACATTTTACTGAAGGAGAGCGTAACCCATTGAATCACAATCAGGCTTTAGTGCATCCTCCCCAACAGGTAAACTAAAACTGTGCTCTGTAAATTGCATGTGAACTGTAAGAGCATATTAGGAAAGTATCCTCTACTTCTCTTCAGTAAATACAAAATGTGTGTCTTTCTCTGCAGTATCCACAAAAACCATCAGCCAGCCAAGATTTCTTAGCTGCAACTCTGCTTGTGCAAATGGACAACCATATCTCTGCTGCTGTATATGAAGCGGAGGACTCGCTCACATCCTTGACTGCATCTGAGACTTTCTCTTCCTTGTATGAGAGCGAAGAGATTCTTATGCCAGCATACCATGGTTCAGAGCACACAGATATTCTGTTGCAGTCTCCTATTGGCCAGTGCTCTGTAAAGACCACAGACATAGACGCCATGAAGGGCTCAAAAACTCCAGTCTCAGATGAGCAGGATTCCTCTGTGTTGACTGCTCTTGGTGCTGACCCCAAGTGTCAGGAGGGGCCAGTAATGAGCAAGAGCCCTTCCTCTTCCTTAGAGAACTTGTTTATGTATCCAGAGCAATTGGGCCAAAGTCATGTGTTAACTGAGCTTAGCAGAACATTAGAGTCAACCGACCATGAGTACAAGCAGCAATACGGTGAACATGACACAGGTAAATTCTTAAATGAGACTAACTTTCCATCAGTAACAATGAATATTATTGCTGTAGCTATGAAAGAAGAACTAAACACAGTCTTTGTTAGAAAGCATTTTAAATTTCCCAGAAACAGTAGACAGGAACTTATGCAATAGAAGATAGTGCTTCTTTGGGACATTTTCTTTTTGTATTTGCTGTACATACAAATATATTCTTTCTAACAAAAAAAAAAATGTTATAATCATTCTATCATCCTTATTAGAGCTCACAGTCCCTAGGAACAATGGGGTAATCTCTTTGAATCAGCGTGAGTTACAGGAGAAGGTACATCTCAGGCCCAGGCTGCTTGCCCAGGACAAGGAGACCTACTCAACACTTCAGAAGAACCAGGTAAAGGTGCAAAAGAAACGTGAAGTCTTAGTCAAATCATGCTAGATTTCAGGAAGATGTGACATTTAGAATGGATTCAGAATTTCAAAGTCATTCTGGATTTGAAGTATGTTATTAAAATTCCCTCCATGTCACAGACTCCAACTGCGAGTGTGGATCCAAAAGAGGAGAAGCTCAGACTAACAAAGAGGCAACACAGGTAAGTAAAAATAGATTTACTCAGTAGCATACTAATTCTATGTAGACATCAGTATGAATTTAAAAATATTTAAGATGGAAAATGCCATAGGCAGGGCTGTAACTAGCAAGAAACTGTGTTGTTAGACCAGCTGATTGGGGAATAAATACAGGTGCATCTCAAATTAGAATGTCGTGAAAAAGTTCATTTTTTTTTCTTGTAAGTTATTTCAAAAAGTGAAACTTTCATATATTTTAGATTCATTGCATGTAAAGTAAAACATTCAAAAGTTTTTTTGTTTTAATTTTGATGATTAGAGCTTACAGCTCATGAAAGTCAAAAATCAGTATCTCAAAATATTAGAATATTTACATTTGAGTTTCAATAAACAATCTCTCATCCCTACAGTATAAATTCTGGGTACTTTTGTTCTTTGAAACCACAATAATGGAGAAGACTGCTGACTTGGCAATGATCCGTGAAGACGAACATTGACGCCCTCCACAAAGAGGGTAAGTCACAGAGGGTCATTACTGAAAGGTGTGGCTGTTTACAGAGTGCTGTATCAAAGCATATTAAATACAAAGTTGACGAATTTGGGTAGGAAAAGGTGCACAAGCAACAGGGATGACTGCAAGCTTGAGAATACTGTCAAGCAAAGCTGATTCAAAGACTTGTGAGCTTCACAAGGAGTGGACTGAAGCTGGAGTCAGTGCATGAAGAGTCACCACGCTCGCTACCAAGCCATTTCTGAACCGGAGACAACGTCAGAAGCGTCTTACGTGGACTGTGGAGAAAAAGAACTGGACTGTTTGTCAGTGGTCTAAAGTCCTCTTTTCAGATGAAAGTAAATTTTGCATTTCATTTGGAAATCAAAGTCCCAGAGTCTGGAGGAAGAGTGGAGAGGCACAGAATCCAAGCTGCTTGAAGTCTAGTGTGAAGTTTCCACAGTCAGTGATGATTTGGGCTGCCATGTCATCTGCTGGTGTTGGCCCACTGTGTTTTCTGAAGTCCACAGTCAACGCAGCCATCTGCCAGGAAATTTTAGAGCACTTCATGCTTTCTTTTGCTGACAATCTTTATGGAGATGCTGATTTCATTTTCCAGCAGGACTTGGCACCTGTCCACACTACCAAAGGTACCAAAAGCTGGTTCAATGACTATGGTGTTACTGTGCTTGATTGGCCAGTAAACTCGCCTGACCTGAACCCCATAGAGAATCTATGGGTATTGTCAAGAGGAAGATGAGAGACACCAGACAATGCAGATGAGCTGAACAACAATGCAGATGAGCTGAAGGCCACTATCAAAGCAACCTGGGCTTCCATACCACCTCAGCAGTGCCACAAACTGATCACCTCCATGCCACGCCGAATTGAGGCAGTAATTAAAGCAAAAGGAGCCCCTATCAAGTATTGAGTACATATACAGTAAATGAACATACTTTCCAGAAGGCCAACAATTCACTAAAAATGGGGGGTTTTTATTGGTCTTATGAAGTATTCTAATTTGCTGAGATAGTGAATTGGTGGGTTTTTGTTAAATGTGAGCCTAAATCATCACAATTAAAAGAACCAAAGACTTAAACTACTTAAGTCTGTGTGCACTGAATTTATTTAATACACGAGTTTCACAATTTGAGTTGAATTATTGAAATAAATGAACTTTTCCACGACATTCTAATTTATTGAGATGCACCTGTAGTCTCACATAGCCAGACCTTCAGACTGACGGCAGAAATTTTGCTTTGAATGGCCAAGGCCCGTCCAAAAGGCCATATGACTGACAGGTAAAGCAACCATCATGTTTCTTTTTGTGCCGCGTCATGTTTCAGGGCGTGGAAATGTCCCCACAATGACAGTGTGTAAAACTCTTGGACATATTTTAAAGATTCTATGCTGCAAACTTTAAATATTTCACATACTTTTGAAAATCCAGTGTTTAGTTAGTTGATTAGCTGATCCTAAGTGCTCTTTGTCACAGTTGTAAATACGACAGCTTTCTTCTTCCATGAGGCATTGGCATCACAGCATTTTGGTTTCCAGGTGGAACGTTAAAGAACGCGACACACATTTCCCAGAAATTCTGTATCATTTAACCATTAACAATTTAAATTTAACCAATGATGGCTTCGAAACTCCTGAAGTGTTTCCAATTTTGTGTGCGATATGCATCAGATGTTCAACGGTCCATAGGGGTGACGTCTGAGGCTGAGACTAGGGAATAAAAGACAATACATTTCAAGGCACTTTAGGTTAGGAATGATCTTTTGCGTATTGTTTGCACTACAATGTAAATATATTTAAACTCTGTCATATTGGCGTCTTACACCGCGGGTTTGCGGTAGTGATGGGACGGTTGATACCGGGCCTCCAATGCAGTATAGGAAGGTCGGGATAGCTGTTTGAAAAAAAAATTGACTTATTTGTGTGTGTACACTTATTTGGGATTCAGCAGAATAGTTTTGCGTTAACTGTAACCTCAACCACCAGATAGAAACTGAATGTACATCACACTTCTAATGCATTTAACTATGTTCTATAACCCAAACAGCTCACCCAAACCTACTTACGTCAATTATTATGATCACATACTTGTATATTTTATTGATCAATATGTGAATCCATTGACCAGACTACACATGACACGAGCTGTGGTCTCGTAACAAATTGATTTAGATGACATTAGATCAGATTAGATAGAACTGTGTTGATCCCAGACTGATTCCACACTTATGGTGGAGAAAACAAGTCTGACGACCAGATGTCGCTAATGCACATTGTGTTCAAAGCTTCGAGTAATGAACCTTTTTTCAGCACAATTTGATGAAAGCCTCAAATGCTTCAGAAAGCCTTGGTTTCCCAATCACTAGTTTGAGGGAAACGGAATTTCAGTCCTCTGTATGTCCTGCACATATAGCAGGATTGATAATATAGTTGACTTTGAATGCCCAATCCTGATCCCAGATAGCTACCATCCTGCAGACTTCAGTTCCAGCCCTGCACCAACACACCTTTCTGTAATTCTCATGTGTTCCTGAATATCTGATTCAGATGTTTTTGATTAGGGTTGGGGTTGAACTTTACAGGAAGATCAATCTCAAGGAGCAGGTGTAAAGACTCCTGCCTTCGGTATAAAAGCCTTTTGCACCCAGGGGCAGAGGTCAAAACAAGACTCTCAAATAAATGCTTTGGACTGTAATGCTTTCCAGGACAGAAATACACAAAAAGCAACACTTCTAAACAAAACAAAGCAGGGGTCTACAACCCTGCTCCTGGAGAGACCTACTGTCCTGTAGATTTCAACTCCAACCCCAATCAAACACAACTGAACCAGCTAATCAAGGTATTTAGGGTTACTTGATAATTACAGACAGATTTGTTGGAGCAGGGTTGGAACTGAATTCTGCAGAATGGTAGCTCGCCTGGTAGCTCAGTTGGAGATCCCTGCAACAAAGTAAGTTCACAAAGGCTTTTCCGTAGAGCAGGGTTGCCAAACTCAGCTCCTGGAGGACCACAGTCTTGCGGAGCTTAAATTCAACCCTAATTTAACACACCTGATCCAACTAATCAAGCCCTTTGGGAATATTTATAAACTACACAGGTCTACTGAAGCCGAGTTTGACACCCCTGCCCAAGAGAGAAGAGAACATCTGTGTATAGATCCCACTGCAGGAAGTAACCCCTGTTTCAGGAACTATTTTGTTCTTTTCACACAAAAGTAACTATATGGTCTTTTGAGTCATAACCCAAACCTTGTAAAATGCATCTATTGTTAGTATTTTATGCCAGTTTCAAAAACAACTGGATCCCTCTACCAAAGGAATGCCTAAATTCATTTCATGAGTACCACTTACATCTGTCCAGTACAACTCCCAATAATGAAAGACAAACTTTTAGATAGTACATCGGAACCACTGCCAAGCGCAAGGCCATTAGGTGGAGGCAAGACCTGAACAAGATGGATATTTTTCTGTGGTACATTGAGAGGCATTGCTAAGTCTGAACCATAGGCTAGATAGGTGGACAACCAGAATCAAAGTGTCTCATTCTGCTCATTCTGTTAACTTTTTGTAGAAAAGAGGATGTCACCTCTGTATGCAGGTATTCTAAGACTGCTCAGTTATAGTAGCTTTTATACATTCATTGACAATATAGGGTGCAACACTGAGTCCAAATGGCACCATGAGACTCTTGTACATTTTGCTTTAAGACAAACTAGAGATGTTAACTATGAGCAACATAAATGCTATAAATAAAGCTCAGGGCTGACAATCTCAAGGAGGTTGACATTGCAGTCCTTGTAAGGAGCAATATGGTTACTCAAATATACTTTCAGTCGCTTTGAAGTATCTGCTGAATGACTGTTTTCAATTTAAAGAGGTCATCGGATGCCCATTTTCCACAGTGGTTCTTAACTTTTCAAGTTCGACCCCCTTTCATGAACAACATTTGTCCCTTTAAATGCTAATGAGCTCTGCTGACCCCGACCTTCTCTTCCGTGGGGTGAGCAGCTATCTGAGAACTTGCTAACCAGCACATTATTTGGAAAGGCGATTTGCAAAGATTAAAAAATCTGGATCAGGAATGATTTGCATAAACAGATGCAACTGTACCCCTTAATCGTTGTAGACGTTCTTGTCTACATCTTCTCCGGCGTCGAAACAATGGCGGACCAATGACAGCTCATTCAGGGCGGGTCTGTGATAAAACTCTAGTGTCAATCAACAGTCGTGGGAGCGGTCTGACAAAACTACGTCATTTTGCCAAAAATCTGTGAACGGCTTGATTTGAGAAAGGGGTTATGATTTATAGGGATTTAAAAAAAAAAAAAAAACACTGGGTGGATTTTTATCATTATAGGGTGGTTGTGTACACACTGTCTACACACATTTCAGTTCAAACAACATGTAAAAGTAAATTTTGCATCTGATGACCCCTTTGAAATTAGGCCACACTTTTAGGAGACAAGGGTATAGTGGGAATATGAGCCCTCAATATCAATGGTTCCCAACCACATTCCTGGAGTACCCCAGCACTGCACATTTTGCAGCTCATCGATTCTTTAGTAAAGACTCCAATTCTTGTAATGGGTGTATCAGACAAAGGTAAGCAGATGAGTTGAATCAGGTCCGTTTGATTAGGAAGCGTTAGGAAGAGTTTGAAAATGTGTACTGTTTGTGTGCCTCCGGGAACAGGGTTAAGGCGGCACTGGACTAGAATCTCTTTAAACCTTTGTAACAAATTCAGCTAGGTCCAATGGAGAAGCTGACCATTGAATACTGAGCTAATCTACATACTCCAATAAGACTGAAAAAGGGGTCAAACAACTTTGAATGCTAGCTGGCCTGAATGTCTGTTGGAAAGGATAGCATTATCATCTTCATGTAAGATGAGACTCCACTAGCAGTGAAGAAAGACCAAGATATGGCATTCTTTTGCTTTGTCTAGGACACCATAGTGAGATACCAAACGAATGTTTTGAAAGACAAAAAGAATAACATTTAAAAAAAAAATATGGCCATCCACAAAGTTGCTATTTAATGTACATAATTTAACATGGAAATATTTTGTATGTGCATTTGCAGGTTCAAACAGCAGCTGTTTTTGGACCACAGTGCTGTTCTCAACCCAAACACTTCAGCTCCATTTGTTTCAGTGGAGGACGCTTTGAGACATTTGTTGCCGTACCATACTTGTGCTAGAGCTCTACCCAACCAGGCTGACATTATTTCAGGTTTGACTCCAATCATGAAGTTTGAATTTAACAACATTTTATAAAATTGTTGTCCTGTAAATGGACTCAAAAGTAAAATATACATAAGAAAATATCTGTCATTCTTTATGCAGTGGACAAGCAGTTTGAGTGCGTTTCAGTCGTTCTGTTGAAACGAATCAAAGACATGCTGAACAAGTACAGGAAACTTCTTCTGACTGAATCCCAGGTAATAAATGGCATAATTTATTAAAATCACTGACCAAAGTAATTGTTCTGAAACTCATTATTTTGGTTCTCTGGAATAAAAGAGGTGGCAGGTCTGAGTTGTTATTGCTTTCTTCAGCAGGAGAGCCCATCAGCAGAGATGGTGATGCTGGAGCGTTTGTTTCTCCAATCAGAGAGAGTCTCACTGGCAGAGGACAGACGCAGAGCCAGAAGAGATCCAGGTAACAAGGCACAAGATTCTTTTGTGTGCCTTTGTTTCTCACTAGTAAAGCAGGTTCCTTAAATACAACCCTGGAGGACCACTGCCCTGCAGCATTTAGTTCAAACCCTGCTCAAACTCAGGAGCCTGTCATTTTTTTTTAACAACGGAAGATATTGATTGGCTTGCTTAGGTGACTTTGATTAGGGTTAGAGCTAAACTCTGCAGGGCAGTGACCATCCAGGGTCAGATTTGAGGAACTCCATTATAAAGTGTTGCAATTACAGCCACAGATTACATGCACTCTGACCTGAAACAGTGAAATGTGAACAGGTTTCATTATTTTGGTGGTTCAGCAGAGTCCTTCCTCATATCCCGAGCCAAGAACTCATCTCAGCACAGCCAATTGTCGTCAGTCCAGACTGGCCTTACCAGTTGTCCTCCATCTCCACCATCATGGACCTTGCAATCTGACAGACCTCCTGGCCTCAAGACATATCGCTCCAGCAGCAAAGGAGCAATACGCCTCACTATCAAACAAGAGTCAGGATCCCGCAAGGTTATCCACAAATCATGTGATGCCTCACATGTGATCTCTGGGTTTAAACGAAACTACTGTGGGCAGTTAGCTAAGGGAGGAGCCATGCAGGGCAAAGATGAATCTCTCAAGCCTCCTTTGTCAAATGTTGCAGAGGACAAAAATGATCCGAGGCCAGATCAGCTAAACAAGATGAAATTGCACCTTGACATGGAGACAATTAGGACAGGTAGCGATTCGCAGAACCTCTCTGATTCTGTGGCCACTCAAGACTATGTAGGCCCAAGGGTGCAAGGCTTACTTCCAGAGCAGTGCACTCCAATGCTTAAAAGGAACAAGCTGGCTACTTCGGCAGCAGAGTCTCCCAGTTTGCCTGCATTAGTGGAAGACGGGGAACTGAGTGAACACCTGCAAAGTGCTTTAGACAGCATCCTGGAGCTGCAAAGGTTGCAGGGATCTGTAGCAGGGGTTAAACCCAAGATCCAACAGCCTCGTGCACTGGATCAGGCCGTCAGCAGCATGCTAGAAGGACAACTATAAGACGGAAGAGCTAGATGATGAAAGGAAAAGCCTGAAGATTCAGGATATTTGGCTTTCACATCCTGCGATCCACATCCAGCAAAGACTCATTTTTATTCATTCATTTTCCTGAGGAAGAAAGTCTAATTTATTGTGTAAATAGAGTAAATAGATTCTGGAAAGTTTCTTGAATCGTTGAAACCTTTTTGTGGAGATACATTATACTAATTTATAGTCTTCTATCAGTTTAAGACAACTTTAAAAACACAAGTGCAGTTTGTCTACATGTATATGCCATTTTGATGTGAATGTGTCTATAACAAGGTTATTTCTCTTTTGATGGGGACTTCGGTTTGCTTGATGCTGTTTGGTTGTTTTTAAAGGTGGGGTAAGTGATTTCTGGTAGCTAATGTTGATATTTCAAATCACCAAAACAAACACACCCCTACCCCAAATCGAAACCAATGTTACTCATCTATTGAGAAGAAACAAGGCAACCTTGGCGTATGATCGCAGGCCTTCCCTTGAGTTCTCTCCAGCGCTGGAAAGCTGATCTGATATTTATATGGGTCCTACTTCTTGCCCTATCGTAACACCGTGTCTACACCGGACGCGAGCGGCGCAGCGCGACAAAATACTATAGAACTCATTGTAATCAGTGATGCTGTCTACACTGGATGGGACGCGACAAATCCCCAACACTAAACTGCTGCCACGTTCTATTTATGACATATTGACACAAATTTCAAATGATTTTCAACGGTCGCTTTGTTGCGTCCAGTGCAGACAGACTTTAGCTGTTGCGGCGCGACATGACAACTGTCGCATCCGGTGTAGACAAGCCTTCTTTTGTTTTTTTATCCACCATCTCTATCTTTCTGTCGTTGCTCGGCTTGGCTAATGTCCGTCATGTGCATTGATGAGCGCTCTCTCCTCCGCATCATGAGTAGACACACCCCTTACTGCTGATTGGCTACAAGTTTATTTTGGTACTTGGCCGACTCAGTTTTCTAAAGCGTTTTTGAAAAAATACATACCCCACCTTTAATAGCTCTTTATCAAACTCCGGGGCTCATGAGGAAGCAAACCAGAGTACATTTGAAAACGTCAGCTTGAGGTCCAGTTCATGTGGACGTAAACTGGCCTAACAGCCTTAACCTGTGAAAACTGCCTTATACAGCAATTGTGAGAATGTACCAAGGCAAACTGCTTGGTCATAACTCAAGTTAAGAAAACACCAGCCAAAAGAACCAAACTGACGTCAAGCAGACTTGGGTCGGCAGTATAAACTCTAGTGTAAAAGCAGCCCATGTGTTGTAAGCACAGACAGTTCAGAGAATGATGTCAGTTCCCGCTTGTTTACCCCCAAAGAAAATATACCCCATTTCATCCTAAAGTCACCAGCAAAACCACCAGTGAGATTTCATAAATGTGTTATCCTGACACAGACTGAAAATGTAAATGTAACAGAATCTCCACTGATTATCTGGCAGATGTAAAGTATGCCTTATTCTGTAAATAACTGTACTACTCCAGTTGTGGTTTAAGAGAAGATGCATAAATGCAAAAGCAATAAGTAACAGATGGTTGATAAAATATGGTTGTGCCTCAATCAAAATTCAACATTCTTTTGCATTTGCATTGCTATAGATCATGCAGCTGTTTGAAAAGTATTTGAGTCACTCCTGATGTTCAACACACACTTAATATGGTTAGAATACAGATCTTGCATAACTCTTAAAAATTCCAGTATCCGTTCACCAAAACAGTCTATAGTTAGCTATAGGATTATAGGCTTTAGAATTATGTTAATGTTTTTTCTTGACAATCTACTACAACGTCATGCTCATGTTATGCCAGCGATGATTACTTCATTATTATATAACGGAGTACTATGGTGAGGCATTTAATAAGTGTTTCTTTGTCCTGTTGGTTTCGTCACTTATATATACACATTACAAATATTGTGCTCAAGTTATATGTTCATGTTAACTTATGTATTGCTTCCCTGACAAATGCTATGCACTACTCCTACAGAACACTAAGCCGCCAAACTAAATACTGTGACTGGCCCTAATGTGACAAGATGTTTGTAACAAATTATTTTGTTTGATTTAAACATATACTATACTGTGAAATGTAGCATATTTGGCACTGATCCAAAACAGACATTTGACAAACAGATTGTTCCGACGCCACAATCAAAGAGGCCTTAAAGCTGAAGTACAAGATTGTCAGCATCACTAGATAAGTCACTACTAATGTTAACCCCCACTTTTAGACCCTTTTTCCCCTTTCTTTTTTACAGTTCTATAGATTATTTATTAAATCTTGATTTTCTAAGTAATAAACAGTAAAACTGCATGAGTGTTGGACTGTTTTATGAACTGCTATACTTCAGGATGTGAAAAAGTAGTATATTATACAGTATCTACAAGGTAAAAAAGAAAGAACAGACAACCTCCAGACAACTCATCCAGTCTTAACATATGAAATTAATTTTTTTTATTGACATTAAGGAAACACACAAGCTTTTAATAGGTTACATCTGGACAAATGTAAATAAAAAGTAAAGCTGTAGCGTTTCTTAAGTTAAATTATGTTAGGCTCAGACTTCAGTGTCCTTGATTTGGCCATTTATATTTGTTTCCATCCCATGGAGCTCAATCTCTCAGGCTGAAACTTAAAATACAACACAAACTAGCACTACAAAATCTTGATCGGGGTGAGAATGAATTTCATCCACCATCACTTTAGCCTGTCTTCAGTGCGTCAGGGGTATATATACACACACACCGAAAAGATGTTATGCAGGTGTGTTTTGGAGGTGTCCTGACTCGAAGAATGATCATTCATTGTACAGACATCATGTGCTGAGCTGTGCTCAATTTGGTCCAAACTTACAAAGATAAATGGAGTTTTACTCAAAACCCACAAAAAAACAAAAACAGCCTGAAACTGAATAGAAACGATAGAGCTCCATTTTAAGTAAAAATTACCATTTTGTTTAGCCTCAAAAGACAAACTGATTTAACACAAACACATTTAATATGGCCTCAAACCTGCAAGAATTGTAAGCTATGACTCTTTTATTCAATTCATGATTAAGAATTAAGAAGAGCAGGTTTGGGCTGGTTAAAATACAGTAGATTCTACTTTTCACAGGGAAATGAGAATGCTTTTCAACATTTTAAACATTAAAAAGTGTGCACATTACGCTTTTTTGTTATTTTACCTATCACCATTTCTGTTCTTGCACCATCCTTGAGTTTAGCGTTCTGCTGTTCACCACAGTGGCTTTCGATCCTCAAAGAGTCTCTTACCCAATCTCCATCTGGTCCCTTAGAGCCCAGTCAAACTGGGGCCACAGTCTAGTCTTAGGTTGTTTTTTTTCTCTCATTTGGAAGTCAACACCAGGGCTTACCTGTGGCCAGGGCGAGTCAGTCTCTGGTACACACTCAAAAGACAGGACGAGGAGTGTTGCACACGCAGTGGAAACCTTCCTATCCCAGCAGTTGTCGCACAAAGTCTCTTTCTGTTTGTGTGGCGAGTAGCTCAGTTGAGCTGGATTTGCAGGTCCTCTCCGTACTTGCGCAGATATTTGTCATGGTTGTGGTTGATGGACCAGAGAGGGGGCAAATGGCGGGGCTGCATGCTGGTCAGGAAGTGTTGTCGCCAGCGGCGCTCCAAGTCCATCAGGCCCCGCAGACCGCGCTCAGCATACACCTGCACTACCTTCAGTCCGTGCGGCACATAACTCTCATTAAAGATCCTGCAAAGGTAGAAAAAGACATCGACTTTCACAACCTAACAACTCAGAACTGCATCTTCACATCCTGCAAGTATGTTAGCATGTGACCCTGGAGCACAAAAGCAGTCATAAGTAGCACGGGTATATTTGTAGCAATAGCCAGCAATATATTGTATGGGTCACAATTATCCATTTTTCTTTTATGCCAAAAATCATTAGGATATTAAGTAAAGATCATGTTCCATGAAGGAGGGACTGATTCACATCTAGAGAGCAGTCTTTGGTTCTAATAAACCCCATAAGTTAAGAAAAACCTTAAGGGGATTTTTTGTTTCAATATCAAAATCAGATTTTTTTTTTTTTAATTAAAGATTGGATCAATAAAGCATCAAAAAATAAGTAATCTTATGGTTTTAATGAACAATACTTAAAATACATAGTATACGCATGCATATGAGCCTGTTTTATACTGAAAGAGAGACAAGATATGCATTAACATCTCAAATAAGATTTAAATTTTAAGTCATAACATGCAATGATGACTATAATAATAATAATAATAATAATAATAATAATTCTTTGGATGAACAACTTATCCTGCAAACCACCTGGCGATTGGTGTTGTTACACTTTACAGCACAATCTTTGCCCAATTATTTGGAATTTAAAATATCCTACTACTCAGTTTTTAATATTTGGCCACTTCATCCACTTCTTTATGCTACAGCGACTAATTTCAAAGATAAAACAGCAAAACATGCCAACACAAAGTGGGGGTGGGGGGGGTTAGCTAGGCAATTTCGCGTTCATAATCGAATGCGATTCATCTGCAAGTATGAACGCGATATTGCGTAGCTTGTCAGTGAACTACGACTCTGTGTAGTAAATGCCGCTCCATTTGAAAGCAGGTGATGGCGATTTACTACTAATCACGGAACCGGCTTTACTGACGAGATGCGCATGAGAATCGCATGCGATTAACTGCACAGCCCTAATTTCAGTCAAACTTATTTTACATATTACTACTCATTTGTTTTGCTGGTGAAGTGGCTCCAAACTGCTGACATCATTGACATGTTTAGCTGTTATGGCTTATCTATGTTGTGAGCATGAAAAAAAAACACTGACAAGGTCAATTAAACAATCATCATTTCAGTCATTCTGAATGAATCAGTTAAATGAATGATTCATTCATTTAAAAAAAGTAACTTGCTGCCACCTACAGGTAGTTTTCATTTCAAAAGTAATTTTAATATTTCAATATATTTCAAATATTTAAAACATTTTTTTAATCTCATTTGCAGTTGTAATGCAAATACATCTAAATGCAATTTTAGGTGCTGCTTCTGTGATGTTTTTGCAGTGCAACAATAGATTTTGTTCATACTGATTTCATTTGCTTGGAAACAGCCTACAGTGTCTCATTATTCTATTTAAATTTAGTAATTAAACGAGAATTTGACATAAAAGATGATTAGATACCATAGATAAATTTTGAAAAACAAAACAAAACAAAAAAAAAAAACTGCCCTTTATAAAAGGTAAAAATCCTCTGGAAATCAATTTAAGGTGGCAAATATTGGCCATTAATGAAAACGTGAACTAACCACCTCAAAGAATAAGAATATGAAAAGCGGACAGTCAGAAAGGCCTAAACAACAAATAGCAGCACAAAAACACTCATAATATTGTCTAATTATTATCATCAAAACCCCAGAACACAAAGACTTTGTCAATATTGCACAGCCCTGAATGCAACACAACCAAAAATATTAAATACACTAATTGACATCACCAGTCAGTTGTTGGGTAAATACTAGTGCACCATCCTTGCCACTTCATTTACATTACATTTAGTCATTTAGCAGAGGCTTTTATCCAAAGCAACTTACAAATGAGGACAGTGGAAGCAATCAAAATCAACAAAAGAGCAACAACATGCAAGTGCTATGACAAGTCTCAGTTAGCCTAACAGTACACGTAGCAAGGTTTTTTTTAATTATATAATAAATACAAAGAAAACAGATAGAACAGAAAAAGAAGAGAGCAAGCTAGTGTTGGAGGCCTCTTTTTGTTAATTGTTTAATAAATAAAAAGAATACAAATAGATAGAAGGCAAAAAGAATAGAGAAGCTAGAGTTAGTTTTTTTTGTTTTGTTTTTTTAAAGAAAACAAGTATACCTATGCCACTATTCTTATACTTTATGTAATATAATAATAATAATAGTTATAGTTTGGTTCACATTTCTGTCAGCTCCTTCCTGTCTCCATGGATGGTTTTGGTCAAAATAAGCTACCTGGTTTCCAGCGCAGCAGCTCTCTGAAGCATCTCTTGTGTGACCTCCTGCTGTCCGTTGCAGAAGAAGCTCTGGATGACTGACAGGAGCTCCTCCTTTCTGGTCTGGGGCATCCCGTCGCTGGCGCTGAGGAGAGCCCTAGCGGCCGATCGCACCCGCCGGCGGTCTGCGTCCTCCAGCAGCCGAATGCCCTCCTCGCAGCCCTGCGGAGCGGAGTGCTCCTCGGCCAGCCGCTGCTTCAGGACCCCGTCGTGCACGTTGGAGGCCGCGTGACAGGAAGTGCACAGCAGCAGGATGTCGTGCGA